>JACVTC010000142.1:185000-217500 GCA_016946835.1 Neocallimastix lanati (nom. inval.)
ATATTAACCAAGTGCTCTTGCAAATTCTAATAATTTTGGTGGAATTTCTTGATTAGCTTCTTCTAAAATCTTGATTAAAGCCTTGGATGACTTATAATTTTCCAATGTAAAGTAAGTGAAAGAAGTACCAGTAGTACTAATATAATTATATTTTTATATTTATTTTAAAATGATAATTTATAATGATATAATTATTAAAAATATATATTTAGTATAACATATTTATATATTTTTTTATTCAATTTTATTAAAAAAAAAAAAAAAAAAAAAAAAGTAAATAAAAATAAAATATAAAATATAAAATAATATATATATATATATATTTAACTTACTTTGCTCTACCAGTTCTACCAATTCTATGAACATAATCTTCAATATTTGTTGGAAAATCATAATTTATAACTAAATTATAAATAAACGAATAAAATCATATTACAATTTATAATTTATATATATATATATATTAATATGTCGTATTATTTTATAAATGAATTAACGTATAAAAAAAAAAAAAAAACTAGAAATAAAACAAAATATTATTATCTTACCATATTTAATATCCTTTACATCAAGACCACGAGCAGCAATATCAGTAGCAATCATAATTGGAGAACTACCAGTTCTAAATTCACGCATAACCCAATCACGTTCACTTTGGCTCTTATTACCATGTATAGCTAAAGCTGGCCATCCATCTCTTCTTAAAAATCTTGTTAAATCATCTGCAGTTCTTTTTGTTTGAGTAAATATCAAAGTTTTATTTTCTCCATTTTCCATAATGTGAGTTAAATCATTAATAAGTCTAAATATTATTATAATTATCATTAAAAATAGAATTAAAATTAATACTTTTATTATTACTAATATTACTATTAATAGTATGTAGTGTTGATATTATTTATATTTAACAATAATACAATAAATAAAAAAAAAAAAAAAAAAAAAAAAAAAAAAAACATGATAACATTAAATTTTTAAAGATATAATAATAATTATATTATAACTATTATTTACTTTGTACGTTTTTCATCCTCTGCACAAATTTCAATAATTTGTTTTACATTATGACTAGCAGATAAGTTTAATGAACCAATATTAACTTGAATATAATCATGAAGATAATCTCTACCGAGTTGTTGAACTTCCTTTGGCCATGTTGCTGACCACATTAAAGTTTGTCTATCTGGTCTAATTTGATCAACAATTTTTCTAAGTTGTGGTTCAAAACCCATATCAAGCATTCTATCAGCTTCATCTAAAACTAAATAAGTAACTCTTCTTAAATTTGTTTTTCCATATGATAACATATCAATTAAACGACCTGGTGTAGCAATAACAATTTCAACACCACTTGCAAGTTCCTTAATTTGAGGACCCTTTGGAACACCACCATAAATACAAGTACTTCTTATATTTGATGATCTACCAAACTTTTTACATTCTTCTTGAATTTGTAATGCTAATTCTCTAGTTGGAGCAAGAATTAAAACAATTGGACCATCACCTGGTTTAAGAAGAGGTTGAGCATTAATATGAACAATAGCTGGTAAAACGTAAGCCATTGTTTTACCAGAACCAGTCTCTGCAATACCAACAAGATCTCTTCCACTTAATGCCATTGGCCATCCTTGAGCTTGAATTGGAGTTGGAGATTGAAAACCAAGTTGCTTAATTTCTGTTAATACGTAACCTTTAAAAAAAATAAAATAAATAAATAAAAATTAAATTTAATAATAATTAATAATTAAATATATTTTAAATACATTTTTTTTTTTTTTTTTTTTAGAAATATATTTTAAATTAATCGTCATTATTAATTTTTTTTTTTTTTTATTATTATAAACAGAAAAAAAAAAAAAAAAAAAAAAAAAAAAATTTTTTTTTTAGAAATATATTTTAAATTAATCGTCATTATTAATTTTTTTTTATTATTATAAACAGAAAAAAAAAAAAAAAAAAAAAAAAACAGAATAATCATCATATATAAATTGTATTTAATATACAATAACGTTTAAAATTTAAAATTTTATTCATTAATACATATATTACATATATAAAAATTATAAAAATAATAATAATAATTAAATATTACTTTCATTTATAATTATAGTATTATTTCAATTATTTACCTGGGAAACCAGCTTCATCAAATGAAGTAATTGGTCTAGGTACATTAGTACCAAATACTTTCATTTCATTCTTGTCACGGAATTCTCTAATTTCATTTTCACTTCTATTTGATACACGAGGATCTTCCACATAAAAGTTCTTTTTAAATTCTGTTAAAGTGCTCATATCCCAATTTTGCTTTTGAAGTGGTGGTTGATTATTAAAACTGGAATAATTATTATAGTATGAAGAATAGTTACCATAATTATTGGTTGAAAAACTACTAGTATAATTACTAGAATAATTGTTTGTATAGCTATTTGTAATATTATTAGAATAACTATTAGAATAACTATTATTGTTATTAGAATAACTATTTGTAGTAGTACTTGAAATTGAATTTACTGAAGAATAAGGAGTCTGATAAACTCTTGAGTAAATACTATTATTATCACTAGTTTTTTCATTAGTGGTAGTAGATGTAGTAGTAATACTAGGAGTAGGAGTTGGAATAGGAACAGTACCTGTTGTAGTGTTATCACTACTTTTTTCAATATTTGAACTTTTATTATCATTGTCTTTATAAGAATATGACGAACGAGAACGCGAATGAGAACGATGAGTATCATAGCTATTATAATTTTTAAATAATTTATTAAAAATTAATATAACGTATTTTTAATAATTGATTAAAATAATATAATAAAAATTAATAACATATTTTTAATAATTGATTAAAATAATATAATAAAAATTAATAACATATTTTTAATAATTGATTAAAATAATAACAAAAATTAATATAACATATATTTTATAATTGATTAAAATAATATAATAAAAATTTTAATATATATTAAAAAAAATTTTATTTTTTATTAAATTTAAAATTAGTATGTTAACTCTAATAATAAAGATAAAAATTTTCATATTTCTATATACATAAGAATTTATGTATAATTATTAAAATGTATATACTTATATAACATAATAATACTATATTATTATATTTTTTTTAAAATACACACCTTTTTCTTTCTCTTCTGCTGCTACTATCACCGTATCTATCAGAACCTCTACTATGATCTCTACTATAGCTTCTTCTATCTCTTCTTCTATCTCTGCTTCTGCTTCTGCTTTTGCTTCTACTACTTCTTTCTCTTCTTCTATCTCTGCTTCTACTTCTATTTCTACTTTTACTTCTACTTCTACTTCTATTTCTATTTCTATATCTGCTTCTTTCTCTACTTCTATCTCTATCTCTATCTCTATCTCTATCTCTATCTCTATCTCTGCTTCTATCTCTGTTTCTAGTTCTGGTTCTATCTCTATCTCTACTTCTATCTCTGCTTCTATCTCTGTCCCTATCTCTATCTCTATCTCTATCTCTGTGATAGTTTCTTGATTTATCTTCACTACTAGAATTTGGAGTAGAATAATAAGAATAACCAGAATAAGAATAACCTTGATTCTGTGAATCCTGTGGATAATTTGAGGAATAAGGAGATGCGTATGACATTTTGGAAAGCGATTTAAAAGCTTTTATTTTTGATTTATTACTTTGATATAATATTTCAATAAAAAATATAAATAAATAAAGCAAGGAATAAATATATATATTATTTTTATAATAATTCTTTATCTTTTAAATTTATGGATTAATTATTTAATTCTAATTTTTTTTATTGATTTTATAAATAATTTATAATTTTTTTCATATATTTTATAAATTATTTAAATGAAACAATTTAATATACAACTTTGTTTTTAATAATTAAAAATAAAAATAATAAAAATAATAAAAGTTCTTTTAAATTAATAATTTAAAATATGATGACTTTTATTAAATATTATTTTTTTTTAAAAATTAATTTTTTAAAAAAAAAAAAAAAAAAAAAGTATATATATATATATAATAAAAATTAAAAACAAAAATATTTTGGTTATAAATAAAAAAAAATTAAATATCTATATTAAAAAAAAAAAAAAAAAAAAAAAAAAACTATTTATATAATATATAGTTTAAGTTTTATATTATTAAGTAATTATTTTAATTTATTATATTTAATAAAAAAATTTATTTATAATTAAAATATTATAATAATAATTAAAATAGAATTAAATAATTAATGTAGGTTAGAATTATTAGAAATATAAAAAATATATATATATATAATTATTTTATTATATAAAACATAAAATGATAATTTTTATTTATCCATATTTAATGTAATGTAATACGTAATAAAATAATAAAATTCGTCAAAAAAAACATTTTACTAACAGAAATTGGATATAGATTAAAAGGGATATACAATACAATAATTTTTTTCATAAATTTACTTCACATCTTCATCAAAATAAATTTATTCATAACCGATTCAAGTAATTTTAACTATTCATAATGTTATTTCATTTTACATCAAAATGTTGAACAACTATTTACAAAAAAATTTACACACTTAATTTCATATAATAAAATTGGATATAACTAAATAAATATAAATATAAATATAATAGAGTTTTATTAAAAAAAAAAAAATGCATATTAAGAGTTCTAATGGTTAGGAAATTTTTATAATAGCCAATCATAATTGTAGTAAATTTTATATATGAAAAATTTTTTTAAATAGTTCGGTAAGGAGTAAATGCATCTTAATTTAAATATAATTATTCACAAGTATTTTTTATATTAACATATTATAAAAATATTAATACTAAATAAAAACATAAATACTATAAATACTATATAAAATGTAAAAATTAAAAAAAATAAATAAATAAATATTAGTACAAAATATGAAAATAAAGCTATATAAATATAAAGCTTAAATACAACATCAAATAAAAATACAAGATATAAATATTAAATAATAAATAATTTAAACATTTTTATTAAATAAACTAAAATCATTACTAAACTTTATTTATTTATTTACTTTTTAATTATTTATTGATATTTTATTAATTATTTATTTACTTATTTACTTATTTGCTTATTTATTTATTTACTTATTTACTTATTTATTTATTTACTTATTTACTTATTTACTTATTTGCTTATTTATTTATTTACTTATTTACTTATTTACTTATTTGCTTATTTATTTATTTACTTATTTACTTATTTATTTATTTATTTATTTATTATTTATTTATTTATTTATTTACTTATTTATTTATTTATTTATTATTTATTATTTATTTATTTATTCATATTTTAATAATTTTTGACATTTTATTTTATTTTTTTAATGAATAAAATTATAAAAAAAAACATTACTGACATATTTATCACTTTTTTGTCTGTTCGTTATTTTTTTATTTAATTAATATTCAATTAATTATATATTTAAAATTATTACTTTAATGAATCTTATTACTTTTTTTTTTTTTTATTTAAAAACTTCTCATATTCTTTGACCAACGAGTTTAAACTAAATAGTTTCTTTTTTTTTTTTTAGACTAGGAATAAACTTTATTTAAACTAAATAATAAAAACAAATAAGAACAGAAAATAATAAAATTATGCTATAATTATAAATTGGAATAATGAAAGAATAAATAATAATAATAATAATTAAAGTATTTATTATATTATTAATAAGTTATCTACTTTTTATAGTAAATATTAATCATTTATATCAATATATCTTTTCTTTTTGAAATTATTATATATATTTTAAAATTAATTTTTTATTTTATTAAAACTTTCAGTAAATGGAAAAATTACAAAAATAATGTTTATTTTTAAATTTTTTTATTATACACAAATTTATAAATTTTCTAAAAAAAAAAAAAAATTCTCTTTATATGTAATAAAAAAGTATTTAAATAGTAATGAATTATTAGATAATCAAAAACTGTATATATAAGTAACCAAATATGAATAATTCAATAATTCAATAATAATATAATATATTATGTTAATAAAAAAAGTTATAAAATATTTCTTGAAATACATAATTATATGTTAAAACTTTTTTTTATATATATTTATGTATTTCAAGAAATATTTTTATAATTAGTATATATAATTTCTTAATCCATGATTAAATACAATTTTTGTAAAATAATATAAACTTTTTTTTTTTTTATAAAAATAAAAGTGGATAAGTAAATTATTATAACTAAAAAAAGTATAACTTACAATAATTTTAAATAATAAATGAAAAATAGCAAATAGAAAATAAATAGCTATTAAAATACAATAAATTAAATTAAAATATTTATATTGAAATTAACATAGCATTATTTATTATTTAAAAAAGATAATAAAAAAAAAAGCAATGATAATATAGATAAGATAGTAAATAATTAACAATAAAGATTAAATAATTAAAAAATATATATATAAATAAAGAAAACAACAAAAATAACTAGAAAAAAAAAAAAAAAGAAACTAATATTAAAAATAATATTATTAATGAAATAACTTCATAGTAATACAATAAAATTTTAATTTTTTAAAAAAAATAAAAAATAATAATATTTATTAATATTTATAATTTTTCCGAACTTTCTGACTTTAAATTTTTTTATGCTTGGTGCAATGTTCTATTTGTATATTTTAGGTTAATAAAATTTCAGTAATATGTAATTTAAATTATAAAAATTTATAATATTTAAATATTGTAAATTTTATTAATAATATACACTAATTTTATTTTTTATTATTAATCTCAAAGGATTAGAATATTATTATATAGATTAAAAATTGATTAATAATTTTTAAATAATCTTATAAAACAGGAATATAACAAAATGTAGATATACATTTTTTTTAATTACATAAATTTAAAGGTAATAAAAAATTATTAATTAGGTTTATATAAAATAATTCATATTTATAATGAATTAAAAATCGTATTTCATTTTTATGTTTTGTTACATAAAAGGCATATAAAAAATAATTTTTTTTTTTCAGCTCAAAAATATATTTAACCTTAGCATTTTTATTTAGTATATAAACTATATTTTTTCTGATTAAATTTTGAATCATTTAATAAAATTATATTTAATAATAAATATAAGATTATTAACCATTAGAAGTCTTTTAAAATTTATAAATTAAAAAAAATTACTTAACGAAATTTAAATTTAACTGTAATTATTATTTATTATTTAAATTGTTATTTTAATATTTAAATAAATAAATAAATTAAAAATTAAATTACATAAATTCAAATGAATGAATGAATGAATAAATAAATAAATAATACATACATACATACATACATACATACATTTATAAATTTTAATTAAAAGAATAAGTATATTTCTTTTATAATGATATAGTAATATTTTTGAAATTTCAAATAATTATAAATTAAAAATAAAAAAATTTATTCATTCTTGTAAACTTTTAAATAAATAACTAAATAAATAACTAAATAACTAACTACCTAACTAACTAACTAACTAAATAACTAAATAACTAAATAACTAAATAAATGAATAAATATATATATATAATTTTTTTTTACTAATGCTTGTAAATATGAATATTATATTATTAATTTGCTATATATATTTTTTATTAAGGCAAATGAGTATTAAAAATTTCAAATACCTCTAGGAGTGATATAAAAACACTTTCATAACCACTAATTATTTTAATTAATTATTTGATTGAGTATTAAAAATTAATATATTATTTTTTTTAATTTTATATATATATTATTATTTATTTTAATATGTATTAATTAAGATATATTTTTTATATATTATTATGTTATTTTTGCAAAACCAAAAAAAAAAGTTTAAATATTATTATATAATGTAATTATAATTATAAAATTTAATTAAGTATAATTCAAAAGGTGGTACAACCCATAAATATATAAATAGTTATGTATATCACTCTTTTTAATGTAGTAGTATAATAACTAAAAATTAGACATATTTTTATACATCCTTTAATGTAATCGCCTAAATTTACCAGGCGATATATCCCACATATCTTGCATGTCTTTTTCATTTCAATTTATATTAATATATATTCTAAATATTATTGGTAATATATGCATTATGCAAAAAAAGGATTTGTAAAGATATATAAATTAAAGTTTCTTTGTGTTTACTTATAATATATTGTATTATTATACAATTGAATGCTTTCAATTGAAAATGTGAAAGAAATTTTAGAAAAAATTTTTTATAATATAAATTTTTTTATTAATAAACTTAATATATATTAATATAATATACTAATATATTAATATATTAAAACTTCTTTATATTAAAGTTATTTATAATCGTCCATTTCAACAGATATTAATAATAAATATATAGATGAATTTGATGTTTTAAATAATTAACTTCTATATATATTATAATATAATTTAATTATTTTAAATTTTTAATATCCGTTTTAATCTATTATTTATTAAAGTTAGTAACTTTTTTTTTTTTTTAATTAAACCATTAATATATTTATGTATGTATATAAAATGATAATGAGATGATATAGTAAGTATATAATCAAATATATTATAGAATAAAAAAAGTTATATATACTTCTATATTATAAAATTTTATGTAATTTTTTTAAAATTTACAGAAATTTTTTTCTAAATAGAATTCTTTTAATATTTTTAAAAAACAGAATATGACATTATATTAGTAATTAAATTGTATTTATTTAAATGTAAAATTAATATGCTAAATAAATATTATTAATATATTATTGAATAACTATATTTTTTTTTAATATATTTATTAACTTTATTATTTTATTTGTGAATATAAAAAAGAATAACTTATTATGATTTATAATATAATATATTATATATTATATAATCATATTTTTCATATTAAATTATTTATATTATTTATGTTTTTTATGCTTTTTTTTTTTTTTTTTTTTATTTATTTATTATTATTTTTTAAAATTGTTAATAAATAAACCATTTTTAATTTTTCACTTTTTTTTTTTTATTACTTTAAAATTTACTAATTCTTTTTTATTTTATTTTATTTTTTATTTTTTATTTTTTATTTTTTTATTTCTTTTATTTAAATATTTTATATTTTATTTATTTTTTTATTTTTATTATTTTTTTATTTTTATTATTTTTATTTTTATTTTATAATATTTTTATTTTACACTTTATTTATTTTGTATTAATATATATATATTTTTTTTTAAATTTTTTTATTGATTATTATTAATTGATTATTATTAAATATTCATACTATTTTAATTATATATATTTTTTTATTCATAAACACTCATTTATTTATTCATAATCTATTAAATTAATAATAATATATTAAAAAATAAATATATATAAGTATTTATAAATTCTATTAAATCTTAATAGCTTTTTTTAAGTTTTAATATATTAATACTTTTCATATTATTTACAAATAATAGTTTTATACACTATTACAACAAAACCAAAAAACGAAAACAATATTTAATATTTATCATTTTTCAGTGAATGAATTTTTGATTATAAAATTTATTGTTTTGAATTATAATATATTAATTATATTAAACATCATATAATTAACACTAGTATTTATTAAGAATATAATAAAAGTATTTTTTTTTTATTTTTTTTTATTTTGAAATATAAAAAAAATTTACTTTATAATATTATTTAATAATTTAAATTTGTTTTTGAAA
This sequence comes from Neocallimastix lanati (nom. inval.), assembly GCA_016946835.1. Taxonomy (NCBI): domain Eukaryota; kingdom Fungi; phylum Neocallimastigomycota; class Neocallimastigomycetes; order Neocallimastigales; family Neocallimastigaceae; genus Neocallimastix; species Neocallimastix lanati (nom. inval.). The sequence goes on from JACVTC010000142.1 coordinate 194,743, forward strand.
ATCATTTATTTTTAAATTATTTAATAATTAATTTAATTTAATAATATATATTATTACATGATTTTATAACATTTTAATATACAATATATCAAATATTATACTTTTGTAAATATCTAAAATAAAAAAAAAAAAAAAAAAATTGTTTTATTATTAATAATATATATATATATATTTAATATTATAAAATTTAATTATATCACATATACTTTTACTTTATTAATATAGTTTAAATATATATATTAAAATTTTTGAATTAACACTAAAAATAATATCGAGTTAAAAAAATTTATTTTATCTATTGATATAAAACAATATATATATTTATGTAATATTAAAGCATTTTTTACTAATCATTATTTAAATAATAATTGAAAGATAAAATAATAAATATATCAATATTAAATAATATTATGGCTACATTATTAACTTCAACAACAGTAATACCCAATAATTTATATCATAATTCCTTAACAGATACTTCGTCATATTTAAATAAAAATAAATCATCAAATAATTATACTGAAAATACAAATTTATCAACAATATATCCTTCGAAATTGAAGGGTTCTTCTTTGGGAACAAATGAAGTAAACAAGAAAGAAAAGAATAGAAATTCTAATTTTGCAATAAATTCTACTTTACCTACTTCGAGTCATGCTCATTGCAGGTCATCTTCTATCAAATATATAGAAAAGCAAAAATACAATTTAAAAGTAACAAAAAATATGACAAAAGTTGATAAATCTAAATCCACATCAAATTCAAAAATTAGTGCAAATAATTCTCAATGTCAAACTAAAAAAGTTGATAGTAAACAGAGTAGTAATATTAATACGAAGAAACTAAATAATATTTCAAAAAAGATAATCAATACAAATATTAATAATTCAAATGCTACTTCCATTCAAAATAATAATCCAAAGATAAAATCAAAAACAAATATTAAAGTAACTGCAACTAAGGTATTAAATTTACCAAATATTAGTTCACAATCTCAAAATCCAAGGTTACAAGCAGGTAATGTTTCAAAGAAAATTATAAATATAAGAAATTCAAAGAAATCTGCTCCTCGACCAACTATAACAAAATTAAAATTACCTACTTCAACTAAAGAAAATTCAAATTCATTATCTTTTTCAAATTTATCTATTAATAAAACTTATAGCAATACACATAAAAGAGGTGGAAATAATTATTTAGATAAATATTTTATGAATTATTCTTATAATTCAGAATTTTCTAAAAAGTATAGAGTGAAAGAAGAAATGGGTAAAGGCGGTTTTGGTATTGTATTTGTAGCAGAAAGAATTTCTGATGGTATGGAAGTTGCAGTAAAATTTATTATTAAAGAAAAAGTGTCAGTTTCTGCATGGGTAAAAGATCCTGACCTTGGTGTTATTCCAAGAGAATGCTATCTTTTGAAGCATGTTAATCATCCATGTATTATTAAGTATTTAGATTGTTATAGTGATAGAAAATACTTTTATTTAGTAACAGAACTTCATGGATCTCCATGGTCAAAAGAAAATATTAGAAATTATCAAAATGAAAATGACCCAACAAATAAAATTTATACTTCCTTTATTAATGCTGGTGCATTAAAAACAAATAATAAGTTTCACATTGGTAAGGCTAGACCTTCAATGGATCTTTATGAATGTATTGATTCATATTATGAATGTTTTGATGAGCCACAAGCCCGCTATATTTTTGTACAACTTTTATCAGCTATTAAATATTTAAATTCCTTAAATATTATTCATCGCGATATTAAAGATGAAAATAGTAAATATATATATTTTTATTTAAATTATAATTCATTTATACCTTTTATTTTTTTTTATTTTTTTTTTTTTTTTTTATTAAAAGTAATATCATTTAATAAATTATTATAATTATTAATATTGTTTTATAGTTTTAATAGATAAAGATTTAAATATTAAACTTATTGATTTTGGAGCTGCTATTCAGATAAATGGTGGAAGAGTTTATGATAAATTTGTTGGTACTTATCCATATATAGCTCCAGAAATTATGAATGGACAAGAATATGGATCCATAAGTCAAGATATTTATTCTCTAGGTGTTTTACTTCATTTATTAATATATGGTGGTTTACCGGATGGAAATTTAAATGAAAGCAATACAATACTTTTACCTCAATGTACCATTAAAGGAAGTAATTGTTCTGAAGAGGTTAGAGATTTAATTTGTTGGATGTTACAGAAATCACCATCTTTAAGACCAACCTTAGATGAAATATTTAATCATGATTGGATTAAAAAAAGCTCAAATTAATTTTTTTTTTTTATTTTTAAGTTTATTTAATATTTCAAAAAAAAAAAAAAAAAAAAAAAAATTAAATTAGAAAAGAAAAATTAATGAAATAAAAAGAATAAATTAATTCTAAAATAAAATCAAAAAAAAAAAAAAAAAAAAAAAAAAAAAAAGAAAAGAAAAGAAAAGAAAAAAATAATAATACTAATAATAGTTAAATAATAAAATAATAGAAGAATCATTAATTATGTTTAAAACAACAATATAAAACAAATACAGCGACATAGAAATATTACAAATTTAGTATATCAAAAATAAAATTAAAAATATCAATTAATTAAATTTGGTATATTAATTTTATTACTGTAATTATAATTTATTTTAATTTAAGATCAAAATTATTAATATTTACTAATTTTCATAAAAGATAATATTTATTAAAGAAAACAACAACAAAAAAAAAAAAAAAAAAAAAAAAAGAGAGAAATATCAAAGACATAAAATTAAAGTTAAAAAATATAGCATAGAAATATTTTTATTATTAAATTTATTGAATATAATGAGAACTTAACGAGATTTCATTTTATTACAATAATTATAAATATAAGAAAATATACCATAAAAATAGAGAAGAAAGTCTAGTGGAATATTAATATCATTAACTTTAAATATTTGTCTTTAATATTATCAATAGATTTCTATTTCTATTTATTTATTTTATTTTATTATTATTTTTTTTTTAACACATGAACAATGGATTTGATTATTTAATATATATATATTTACCATTCCTTTATATATACATTTATTTATTAGTAATTAAAAAAAAAAAAAAAAAAGTTAAATAATTATTAATAAAATTATAATATGTATAGAAAATGGAAAGAAATAAATAGAAAAATAATAATAGAATTTATATTTATACTTAATATATAAGATTAAATATTACCATCAACTAAATAATTAAATCAACCATTCAAATATTGAATTACTATATAAAAGTATTATCTATTATTATAATTATCAAAAGAAAAATAACTTTATTATTTAAACTATCTTAAATGCATATTTCATAATTTTTTTTTTAACACTTAAAAATTTATATTAAGCTATATCAAAACAATATAAAATAATTATTTTAACCATTAAAATTGATAAAATACATAAATAAAAAGCAATTAAATAAACACTTAAACACTCAAATAAATAAGCAAATAAGCAGTAAAAAAAAAAAAAAAAAAAAAAAAAAAGAAGAAAAGATAAAAACAGTAAATATCTTTTTTATAAAAAAGATTATTATTGTTTTTTCTTTTATATTAATGTATTTTATTTTATTTTATTTTATTTTTTTCTTATTCTTTCTTAATATATATATATATATATAAATTAGTTTATTAAGTTAATTAATATAATTAATATAATATATTCTTCATTTTTTTTTTTTTTTTTTTTTTTTTTTACTTTTTTTTATATTTTTTTTTTAAAGTATTAAATTATATGCTGGATTATGATTTAATTAGTTTAAGAACCATTTTAAATAAAATATACATTTAAAAAAATAAAAATAAAAATAATTTTTTTTTTTTTTTTTTTTTATTTTATTTTTTTAATTTTCATTGATAATAATATAATTTCATTTAAATAAGAAAATTATTTATTTATAAGATTTATTAATTAACAAAATTAATAATAATAATAATTAATATTCTTTTAAAAAAAAAAAAAAAAAAGTATTTTAATTGGAGAAACAGTAAAATAATGATCTTTTTAAATTAATATTTAAAATAGTATAATTAAATCTTTAGGTTAATAATAGAAGTTTTCTGACTATCGTTTTATTTTATTTTATTTTATTTTATTTTTTTTTTATTTTTTTTAGAAAAAATATATGAATTAATTAAAGAATGTCATATGTAATAAATAACGGAATTATTTATATTGTGTCTATGAATTTTATATTTTATTTTTTTTTTTTTTTTATTTTTTTTTAGAAAAAATATATGAATTAATTAAAGAATGTCATATGTAATAAATAATGGAATTATTTATATTATGTGTATGAATTCCAATTAGAAGTGTAATTTTTATAATTTTTGAAAACTCTGTTATTTTCATAAATATTCTTAAAAATTTATTAACCATTAACAACTGAATAAAACATAAATTAAGATATGAATTATTATTATTATTATTATTTTTTTTTTTTTGTATAAAATTTTCAATGTGTTTATTTTTTTATTAAAAATATTGTTATTACACATAAATTTTATATTCCTTTGTAATTATTTATTAATAATATATTTTTTTTAATAGTATTGATATTTTTTTTAATAGTATTGATTTTTTTTTTTTTTTTTTTTTTTTTAACCTAAAACTGACAACAATACTTATCTTAGTATTCCTTTTGATGAATCATTATCATTGAAACCTATACAATCCAAATTAAACAGTAATTTAAATGTCAAGTTAAATTCGTACTTCCGATTTCTTATTAATAAATCTATTCCTCTCCCATTGAAGAAATATGTTTTAATTTCCTTTATTCTTAGTCTTGTTTTATATTATGCTCCTCTATTTGGTTCAAATAAGAGCAGATGCTCTAAAGCTCAAAAAATTATTAACAGAGGGCTTTATTGGAGTTATGGATTTCACTCTCGTAATTCTTATGTTAGTTTCTATGATATTACTCATGAATTAAGAATACCTCCTCTTTCAGCTATCTGTGCTATATCTTAATTACGCTGCTTTAGAAAATGGAAAAACTCATCATGTATTATTAATCATCATACTAATAATATTCCTACTATGTCACATTACTCATGGACTAAAGAAATCAAAGGACTTTGGATAAGAAATTAAATGGTAAAAAAAAAAAATAAAATAAGTGAAATAAAAAAAGTTCTATTGGGAAAGAGATGTCTTCAAAAGCTAAAAAAGCAATTATTTACAAGGAGAATGATTTTGGATTTATTTCAGAAATCAAAGACTTAACATTTCAATATTTCAATATCCTAAATATCAATTAGGATTCTTTTGGATTACTCGAATTAGATGTGATTTTAAATTTGACATTAATATTTCCATTAAAAAAGAAAAATAGTCTTAGAAGATTGCCCTAAATGTTGCCCGTTGCTAAGGAGCGTCGACGTCGAAATAATAAAGGCATGGATTTTCACCTCCCTGGTGAAAGATTTGATACAGATTCGATTGATTAACACTAATACTGAAATTATTACTCGCAATAATGGACGCGATGTTATCATCGATGAATGAGAAAAGTTAGAAACTATTGTTTCTAATGCACTTTTATAATTATATAATATATAATATTTCATTTAATGTATTTTATTTTATTTTATTTTTTTTTTCATTAAAATCATGTAATTTTATTATTATAATAAATTAAGTAAAGTTTTCTCTAAGTCTAGAAAAAGAAAAAAAAAAAATTTTTTTATTATATAAATTTTTCTGTGAGTTTAATTTTTTATTAAAATTATTGTTATTACTCATAAATTTTATATTCTAATATTTCGTTATTTATATTTCTTAATAAAAATAAATTACTATCATTATATAAATAATTAATCGTAATTTATATTATTTAAACTATATTTTCCAAAAAATTCTAAAAGCAATAATACAATTTTTTTTTTTTTTTTATTATTTTTATTATTTTCAATTCTATTAATGAATACCTCTGTAATTATTTATTAATACTTTTATTTTTTTTTTAATTTTTTTTTTTTTTATTTTTTACTTTGTGTATTATTAACAGAAAATTATTATTTATGTCATTTTAATATTTTAAAATTATTATTATTTTTATTACTATTACTATTACTATTACTATTACTATTACTATTATTATTAATTACTTAACTATACTTATCGAAACTTTATTGGATTTTATTATGCAAAGTAAGATTAATTTAAAAATTTTAATAGTTTTAACTAGAAAAAAAAAATTTATATTTATTAAAAAAAAAAAAAAATTTTTTTTAATAAATTTTTTTTTATTCAAATTAAAGTAATCTTTTTTAGTTGAATTAGTTGAATATAAATTAATATTAATAATGTTATTTATAAACTTATATATATATTAAATTTTATTTAATAATATTATGAGATAAAAATTAATATTAACAAGAAATATTTTAATTAATTAATGATTTTATGCATTAATAATTTTTTTTTTTTTTTTTTTTTTTTATTATTTTGAAATATTTATGGTAAAAAGAACTATATATATATTATTATTTATTGATAATTGTGTTTTAAATATAATAAGAAAAATTAATATCAGTTAAAAGTGCTTTTAAATTATATTTTATTATTATATTATATATATATTTTTTATTTAATAATTAATTTTTCATATACCTTGATATATTAAAATATATATATGTTTAAAAATAAATTTTTAATTTGTCATCAAGAAATTCAATTCTAAAATTCATCAAATCTTCATATAAATATATATAATAAATATATATTATTCACTAATATATATTATATTTAAAGAATTATTAATAGTTTTTTGTTAATTAAAAAAGTGATAAAGAAAATAAAATATATTTTTTTATTAATATAATATTTTTATTTATCAAAAAAAAAAAAAAAAAAAAAAGTGATAAAATTTCTTATAAAAAATCTATAAATATTTAAAAATCATAATTATATAAATATAGTCATTTAATTATTTATTATTTTAATTAAATTATTTGAACATAATGACTCGTGAAACTAATCTTTATTCACCATCAGCATATGTTAATCCAGATCTTGTTGAGGAATTAGTATCAGAATCAGAATCAGAATATCAACAAACAAAATTAACTAAATATCAAATTGGTAATATTAATTATAATGTAAACATTAGAAGAAGAACTCGTCATGCTTATTAGTAAGTAATTCATATATATTTATAAAAATCTAATATATTTTTTTTTTCAATATTTTTTTTTTTTTATATTAAATTCTACATTTTTATTAAAATATAATATAATTTAATGATAAAAATATATATATATATATTTTCTTTTATGCTTATTGCATATTATTATTATTATTATTATTATTATTATTTTTTTTTTTTTTTTTTTTGAATACAAATATTTAAATATATAAATATATAAATAATTTAAATATATACATACTTTACTATATATATAGTGATAAAAAACAATTAAAAAAAGCAGCTGAAATTCCAGTACATCTTGTTCCAATAAATTTGAATTTTGAAGTGGATGGTGTTAAATTAGTAGATTTCTTTACATGGAATATCAATGGTAATAAAAAAATTTTATACTTAATATAAATATTAATAAAATTATAAATATATAATTTAGTGTGTTATAAAATTAATATAATAATTATTAATTATATTATTTTGTATATACATATGTATTAATTATAATTTTTAATTAAACATTGTTTATAAATCATTATTAAATTATATATGTGTCTATTTGTTGGTGGTATGAAAATATAAAAATAAATTCATACATATTAAAATATTAAAAATATTTTATAAATGTAATTGTTGACTTATATTTTGAAGAATCATTAATGACTCCAGAAAAATTTGCCCAGATTTTAGCAGATGATTTAGACACTCCGGTAGCTCACCAATTTGTTCAACAAATTGCAGATCAAATAAGAAAACAATGTTCAAATTATATAGCAGCACTGGAAAATGATACTGATAATGATGATAATGAATATGATAAAGATAATGATTTAAGAATTGTTATTAAGTTAGATATTAATGTAGGCACTATTAATTTAAAGGATCAATTTGAATGGCCATTATATTCTTCTATATCTAATTCTGTAGCTCCAGAGGAATTTGCAAAGAAATTAGCTTCAGAATTAGGTCTTGGTGGTGAATTTGCTAATGCTATTGCATACAATATTAGAGAACAAATTTATACTGCCAGATTAAATGTTGATGATACCAATTTTGCTATGAGTTTTGATAGACATAAGATACCACCATTTAGATCAAAGGATGAAGAATTTGATGATTGGTATCCATCTATAAAGGAAATGACAGAAGAAGAAATAGAGAGAAAACATAAGGAACAGGAAAGAAATATAAGGTAATAATAATATATATTTTTTATTATTTAATAAATAAATTATAGTAATGATTTAATAATAATAATAATAATAATATATTCTAATTAAAATATATATATTTGATTATTAATGATAAATTATTTATTTATTTATTTATTTTATTTTTGTAAATATAAATTAATAAATTAATTAATTATTTGTTATGATTTATTATTATTATTATTTTTTTTTTTTTATTTTTTATTTTTTATTTTTTATTTTTATTTTATTTCATTTTATTTTATTTTTTATTTTTTGATGTTTTTAGACGTATGAGACGTTCAACAAAATTAGCTCAAAGACTTTTATCAAATACTAATCCTTCATCACCTCATTCAGTTGGTCAAAAGCGTTCAGCTGAAACTCCATTGACTACTTATGAAATATACCAAAGACAAAAGAGACATAATACTGGTATGGAAGATGTTGAAATATCAAAAGATATTTCTACTGAAAAATTAAGTACTGAAACTAGTGGATCTGCTATATACAATAGCTATCTTAAATCTGAATTATCACCTTCAGTATCTACTTTGTATGATAGTGATAGTAAACAGGATATGTCTTCAACATCTGTAAATGTACCTCCAGTTCCTAAAATACATCGTGGATTTGGTGCTAGTGGTCACATATTTAATAAAGATTTAAAGGCTAATGTTAATGGTAATTTAAATAAATAAAAAATAAAAATTTTACAAAAAAAAAAAAAAAAAGAAAAAGAAGTAAAAAAAAAAAAAAAAAAAAAAAAAAAAAAAAAGAGAATAATTATTATTTATATAGAATCAAAAATTAATATTTTTATTAGTTATTAACAGTTTTAATTATTTAATCCAATATATATATATATATATATATAAATTTAGAATTCAAGAAGAATTGGAAATGTAGCTGGTGTAGTTTAAGTGGATTATATACACCTACATTAAGAAAAGGACCATTGGGCAATAGGGTATGTATTTTTTTTTTTTTTTTTTTAAAATATATATATATATATATGGAATAAGAGTAATAAATAAAGTTTTTAAAAATATTTCTAATTCATTATTTTTTTTTCTAATAGACATTGTGTAATGCATGTGGTTTATGGTATGCTAAACATAAAACTTTACCACAAGATAGGTAAAATATTTAATATAATAATATAATTTAATATATATATATATATATATATATAAACAAAAACAAACAAACAAACAAAAAAAAAAAAAAAAAAAAACTGACTTTGTTTATCTTTTTTTTTTTTTTTCATAATAATTATTAGATATCATGAACATGAACCTGAAAGTCAATAATTATTTAAAGAGTTACTATATTACCATTAGTGGTGATTTAAAAATTTTTTTTTTTTATATTTTTTATATAGTCTCTGTAGAAAAATATATATATTTCTTTATAATTTTTTTTTATATTATATCCAAAATATATATATTGCAATTATATAAAGATATAAAAATATAAAAATATGAATTATTTTTGAATATTATTTTTAATTATATATATATTTTAATTATAAATTATGCTTTTATTTTAATTTGTAATTATTAGAAATATATAATATATAATACATATATAATAATAAATTCCATTTAATAAATTAAATTATGACATTATATTAATATAGATTGTTAATATATTAATTTCTTATATACTAAATTGGAATAGAATATTTAATTTTTTTTTTTATCGTCTTTTCTTTCACAATAGTTAAATAAATTTGATTTAATAAATTAATTTAGGTATAAAAATAAATTATATTCATTTATTACTGTTAATAATTATAATAATCATTTTATGATTTAAATTACTTGAAAGAGAATGTTAATAATGAAATATAATACAATATAATATAATGTAATAAAATAGAATAACAAACAAACAAGTAAACAAACAAACAGATTTCATATATTTTTCTAGCACCAATATAATTTTTTAATTTATTTGTTGATCATTTATTATTTGAATATCCTATTTATAACTAACTAACTAACAAACTAACTAACTAACTAAATAAATAAATAAAATAATAATACCAATAGCAATAATGAAAAAAAGGAATATAAACTATAATGTGGAAGAATTATAAATTTAATTTAACAATTAATTAATTAATAAATTATTTATATATTATTTATTTATTTATTATTACTATTATTATTATTTAATTTATTAATGTTTTATAAAAAAATATATATATATATATATTATTATTATTATTATGAAATAATATAAATAATAACCTTAAATTATATATCTAGTGTCATATTTTAAATATATCGTTGATTATATTTTATTATTATTATTAATATTATTATTATTATTTTTATTATTAATTTTTTTTTTCTTTTGATAATATTAATATTATTTTTATTATTAATAAACAGTAATTTTATATAATTCAGTGATAAGTTATATTATAATGATTTAACATAGTATGTTAAATACAAAAGAATATTACTCTTGTAATCAAATTTTTATTCATTTATTAGTGTATTTTTTTTTTTTTTTAATTTATTATTTAAATTTTCTATTATGTCTTTGACACACCCATCTAACTTTATTATCATTAGTTCTTCTTTTATCAAGACCTCCAAACATATTTGAATAATCATAACGTTTTAAGAATGTCTGTAATTCTGCTCTGGATACCTCAATAAACGATTCTAAAGCTTCTAAATTTTTAGTTTCATCTTTATATAATAATCTTTCTTCTTTTAATACTTTTTGAATTTCATGTGCTACGGAAATGAAATAATCGGTAGGTTTTGTGTTTCCTAATGCTTTAGTGACTTCTCTTGGGAAATTTTCACCGCAGGATTCCATAAATGTATCAATACTATAGAGTAGGAAAGGTCCGAATAAACTAATTAATTTATATGGATCACGAATAGAATAACCGGTTGTTTCAAGTAAGTGGGTCTCATTTTCTACATTTTCTTCTATTCCTCCTGTACTTTCACATAATAGGTTGAGAGTGAAGACACTTTTATTCCAATTTTCAAATTTAATCCAATAATCTGATTTATTACCATTTGGACATTTTGTTGGATCTGGTAATATAATAAACATTCTTGGGGTCTTTGATTTATCTACTCCTAAAAGTTTAGTACCTAATAATGATGTATTATTTAAGAATTCAAAAGCTTGTCGACAATTACCGTCTACTAAAAGATCATCAATTCTATCTAAAAGAGAAGTTTGTTCCTCAGCTTTTACATCTTCTTTATCATCTTCTTTATTTTCATCTTCTTTACTTTCATCTTTTTCATTTTTTTTATTCTTATTTTTGTTCTCTTTATCTTTATTCTTTTTTTCTGCTTCTGCTTCTTCTTTTTCTTTCTTCTTTCTTTCCATTTTTAATTCATTAAGTTTTTTCTTTTTTTCTTCAAGTTCTTTTTCTAATTTTTCAATTTCTTCCTTTAATTTCTTTTCTTCTTCACTTTCATTTTCATCATTATCTCCGGAACTTATTATATCTAGACTTCTACTAAACCATGATCTTCTTTTCTTTAATTGATGAGATTCATCTATCGGAACATCTATTAACTCTAAATTAAATGTATTGGTTCCTATATCATAAATTTCATCACAACACTTTTTTTTTTTTTTTTTTTTTAAATGAGATATTTAATAAAATATTTTAATTAGTATCAATTTCATTTCATTAATAATATTTTCTTTTCTTTTTTTTTTTTTTTTTAATAATATTTTTAATAATAATGATAATGATAGTATATTAACTTTTTTCTATTTATTAATAATTTATTGAAAATTTATTTGTACTTATAATTTAATAATAAATTTATTATTATTATTATTATTATTATTATTATTATTATTATTATTATTATTATTATTTTTATTTTTATTTTTATTATTCATTATTCATTATTCATTATTCATTATTCATTATTCATTATTGTATCTTTATTGCTATGTATATATTTATAATTCGCTTTATTTGTATCCAAATTTTTTTAATAATGTTATTATTCCTTTATTCAAATTTCTTTTTTTATTTTATTTTATTTTATTTTTTTATTTTATTTTATATAGTACTATTTCCATTTTTTTTAATACCTTATTAATCTTTTGTTCGGTCTTTTTTTTTGATTTTTCTTTATCGGATGAATTCTTTCCAACATAAGTATTTACATAATTTACAATCGAATTAATATTATTTTGAATTTTTTCGATGCCATTCGTTCTTTCTCTTTCCTTTTTTTTACCATTCTTTGTTTTCCGTTCTTCATTATTATTATTATTTTTTTCCTCAAACCCTTTTAACTTAACGACAACATCATTAATAAAATCATTATATTTTTTAATAAATTCACATTCCTTTTCTTGATTTTTTTTTAGGAGTTCCGATAATTTCTCAGCATTATTATTAATTTCAGTAAGATCCATTACAAATATAATAAAAAATCCGAATTTATTATTTTATTTAATTTATTTGATATTATATGTATTATGGATTACTAATTACTTTGCTTCTTAGTTGATTCTATATATATAAATAATATAAATAATATAAATATTTATTTTTTTTTCTTTTTCTTTTTTTTTTTTTTTTTTTTTTTTTTTTTAAAAGTTAGAATAAAATTTAAAAATTAATATTTTTATTAATATTATTGAAAATATAATTTTTTTTTTTTTTTTTTTTTTTTTTGTTAATTATATAAAAATTACTATTATATTAAATTTTATCTTGAATAGTTATATAATATTTAACAATTTCATTACTATAAAATTGTACAATTTTTTTTTTAAAAATAAAATTATATATTATATATGTTTGATAACTTTAAAAAACATGTAAAATATTAATTGAAAGGAATATTCAAAGATGATATTTTAAAATTTTAAAAATTTTAATTAAATTTTTTTTTTTTTTTTTTTAAATGTCAATTCAATTCTAATTCTATAAAATTATAAAATTTAATTTATATTTAATTTTTGAAATTATTTTCATTATTAAAATATATTAGAGTTTATTTTTTTTTTTTTTTTTTTTTATTATTATTATTATTATTATTATTATTATTATTGTTATAATATTTATATCACAATTTTTATCATCGTATTTTTTCTTGTTGATTTGTTTTTATTTGTTTCATAATTATTACTTCTTATATATTATAACAACAATATTTAAATATTGTTATAAAATAATATCTTCAATAACTTTTTTTTTTTTTTTTTTTTATATTATATATACTTATTAATTCAATATATATATATATGAAGTATATATTTGAACATACTTCAATTAAGTATTATAAAAATAAAATAACTTTCGTTATTTTATTTCGTTTATAAAAAATGTAATTAAATTTATAATTATCAATAAGTATTATTAAAATAACAAATGTTATTTTATTTCGTTTATAAAAAATGTAATTAAATTTATAATAATTAATAAGTATTATAAAAGTAACGAATGTTTTTTTATTTTGTTAATAAAAAATGTAATTAAATTTTTGATAATCATAAGTTATATTGTTAATGCTAATTTATTTATTATTGTTATTCATGACTTGCTAATATTAAACCTTTTAATTTATTATTTTTTTTAAATAAAAAAAAAAAGTTTGGAAATTTTATAAACTTTAATAATTAATTAATTCATTCATTCATTTGATAATAATAGATGATTGTATATTTTACTGAACTAAAATCATTATAATTTTTTTTTCTCTATCTATTTATTAACCAGCAGAGAAAATGATCTGCCTATAAAAAGTGTTGTGACTACCTCAATATTCCCAATGCCCTTGAGAGGGAGGGAGACTGAAACTAATGGCGTTATACACAGGAAATAAATGAATAAAAAAAAAAATTTGTATATAAATAAAATTATATTTTTGACTTTAATATTTATATGTGGTAAAATTTACTTTTAAATTTAATAAATTTAATGCATAAAATCCTAAAAATTTTTTATCATTATTCATAAAAATACTACTATTTTACAGGAATTATTTAAGGTTAATATATGTTTTAATATTAAAATATCATTTATTATTATTATTATTACTATAATTATTACTATTATTATTACTATTATTATTACTATTATTTTATTATTATTAATTTTTTTTTTTTTTTTTAATTAATTTCAATTTAAACCTTTAGATTGAATAAAGAAATTCACATTTTCTCATGATATCATAGTAATACGTATATTATTTTACTATTTTTCTGTTAGCATTTGGTATTTTTATCAAAAAAATTTAAAAATAAAATCAATTTTTAATATATATATTGTCAAAAGAAATTTTTTAATAAACTTTAGTATAAAAGATGAAAAATTTTTTATATTTTGAAAATGACGAATATTTATATATATATATTTTTTAATATATTTTTTTTATTATATTAAAGTATTGTAATAATTATTAACTATTATTAACATTAAATTATATTATTATTATTATAATATTTTTTATATTTATATTAAAACATTTTTGGATAATACATATATGGAAATTAATGTAATTATAAATATTTTATCCTAAAAATTTTTGAGAATACGTTTTGATTAAACTATTACATTGAAAGGTGTTATTTTATTATTATTATTATTATTTATTTATTTATTTATTTTTGGTTATTATTATTTTTTTTTTATTTTTTTTTTTATTTTATTTTTATATTATCTCTATATATTTATTATATAGAGATTACTATAAAGATGTAATTCAAAAAAATATCAAATTTATTAACCACAACATCCACCAGCATTTTCTTGTTTTTCATTCGGATTAATGATATTTTTATCATCTGGAGCTTGACTTTTAGCATTATCAATTAATCTCTTCTTAATATCACTAAATATTTTTAAATTAGATGAAAAAAAAAAAATTTAGAAATTATTATTTTAATATATTTGCTTTGAAAATTTTTAATTATATAATGTACATATTTTAAATAAAATACAAAAAAAAATAAAAAAAAAAAAAAATAAAAAAAAAAAAATTAAATTTAATATATATAATAATATATTTAATTTAAACATTTATATTTTTTTCCATTAAATTTTTTATTTTAAATATATATATATATACCGTGCAAGAGAGAAGAAAGCTTCTTCAACCCCAATATTTGATTTAGCACTAGTTTCGAGGAAACGGATACCAAATTCTTCAGCAAGACTTTCGCCTTGTTCTTTTGTAATAACCTATCATTTTTTTTTTTTTTTTTTTTAATTTTTTTATTTTTTTAATTGTTATAGTATAAAAATAAATAAATAAATAAATAAATAAAAATTAATATTTCAGTATATTCATTAAAAAATTATGAATAAAAAAAAATGATATATAGGAATATTTAATAAATTATTATATGAATAAAAAATAATATATAATCATTATTTATAATTTTATTTTACATTCATAAAATATTTAAAATTTTTTATTTTATAATATTATTTATATTTCATTATATACCTTCTTTTCTAATATATCACATTTATTTCCAATCAAAATCTTATTAACACCTTCACTTGCATGTTGTTCAATATTACGAATCCAATTTCTTATATCTTAAATATATATATATAATTTTACCAAAATTTATAAATAAATTTTTTTGTCAAAAAAAAAAAAAAAAAAAAAAAAAAGAATAATAATATTAATTATTAACAATATTAAAAATATATATATATATATATATATTTTATTTAATAATAGTATTATATATTTTTATAAATATCCGTACTATTAAAGGATCGCTCATCTGTCACGTCATATACCAGAAGTATACCCATTGCACCACGATAGTACGCTATCAATTAATATTTATTTATTAAAAATTTAAAATAAAAATAAAAATATTGAATTAATTATTTATTGTTTCTTTAAATATGTTTGTTATTAATATTAATTTAAAATAAAAAGAAAAAAAAATAAGAAAATGTCTATGAAAATATTTTTTTTTATGGTAATTCGAAACATCATTTCATTATTTTTCATTCCTTCTTCTATTTATTATTATGCTTATTTTCCCTTAAAGCTATATACTATTACTAAATATTATATTAATAAAATATGTGAATAATCATTTAGTACCAGTTGTAATTGTTCTGAAACGTTCTTGACCAGCAGTATCCCAAATTTGAAGTTTAATTCTTTTTCCATCTAATTCAATTGTACGAATCTTAAAATCTATTCCAATAGTTGTTATAAATGAAGGAGTGAATGAATCTTCTGAAAAACGAAGAAGTAAACAACTTTTACCAACACCTAAAATAAAATAATAATAATAATAATAATAATAATAATAATAATAATAATAATAATAAGGGTATATATTTAAAAATTCAATATATATTAAAATTTTTATATTTTAATATTTAATATATATATTTAATATATTTATAATATAATAAAATAATTATATATCATACATTAATATATTTATTTTAATAAATTTTTATAAAAAATTTTTTAAAAGTGTATGATACATACCACTATCACCAATTAATAGTAGCTTGATTAAATAATCATAACTTGCACTTTTACTAGTTGTCATTTTTTTTCTCCTCTTTCTCTCTCTCTCTTTTTTTTTCCTTTTGAATTATGAATAATATGAGTAATATAATAAATAGTAATATATAATATAGTATTTTTGTTAATTTATATCTTTTATTATAAAAAAATTTTAATTGTATTAATAATAATTTACTGATTATATTATTAAACAATCTTATATATATCCTTTTATTATTATTATTATTATCATTATTGTCATTGGTGTTAATAATAATTATTAATTATATATTGAATAATTATTAATTATTCATTTATTATTATTATATATATATATTATTTTATTTTATTTTATTTTATTTTATATTACATTATATATATTATAATAATATATTTTTTTATCACTATCCTTATAATTATTTTTTTATTTTAAAATCTTCTTTTTAAATTTGTAGTATTTTTAATTATATAATTGTGAATATTATGTTAATTATGTTAATCATTTATTAATATTTAATATTAGGTTATTTAAATTTTGTTGCTCACTTATATTAAGTATTTTGTTATTCAAATTTAATTGCCTTTTAATATTAGATATTATATAATTTAAATTAAATTGCTTTTAACATTAGATAGTATGTTATTTAAATTTAATTGCTTATAAATATTAAATATTATGAACTATATATATATACATATATATATATATATATTTTTTTTGTATAAATATCCAATATAAAGGAATTATATTATATATTTTATATATAATATTTTATTTTTTATTTTAATTTTTATATATATATAGGAATTATTCAAGTAGTCTAAAAAAAAAAAAAGTGCATTTATTTTTAAAATTAATAAGAAAGCTATTGTACCTTTTTAAATTATAATATTACAATAACCTATTAACGAACAAATTAATGAATATTACTATTTTATCTAATAAAAAAAATAATATCAATTATTTAAATATTTAAAATAAAATAAAAATAAATATTAAATTAATTTATAAAAAAAAACGACTTTTTTATTATATATTTATTTCAAAGAAAAAAAAATTGAAAATAAAAAGAATATTTATATATATAAAATATATAAAAAAAATTAAAATTTTAATAATATAAAATAATAATAAAAAAAATTATAATAATAATTATAAAAAATAACAATAACAAATTTTATTAAATAAACTATATATAAAATATAAAATATAAAAATTCTATTTATTAAATTTTATTTTATGAATATAATTAATTAGATATATATATTTTTAACTTTATCAACATATAGTATAATTATGTATAGTAGTAAAAGTAAATATTACAAATATTATATTTTACTTTTTTTTCTCTCTCTCTTTATTTCTTTGTATAAATATTATACTATAATAATTTTATAATATCATTATTTATTAATAATCATTTTATAATCACATTAAAACTATGATAAATCAACTATCTACTATTTATTCCACAACTATATATATATATATATAATTATTAAGATGAATGATAATTCTCATTTTTATCTTTTTATTTTATTTTAATTTTTTTTTTTTTGTTAATTATACATATTGTTTTTCAGTTTAATAATGTTTATATCATACATTAAAAATATAATATTAATATATTTCAAAATGGCTTTGAAATCATTACTTTTAATAAAAAATATATCATAAATAAAAAAATATTTTCAATTCAATAAAATTTACAGTTAAACTTTTATTATTAAAGTTTTTGTATATTATAATAAAAGAATATAATATTTAAATTATGGTGAAAAAATTAAACTCAATTTTTTATTTTTTATTTTTTTTTTATTTTTTTTGTTCTATTATTATAAATATTTATTTTTATTATTTATCTAAATTTTACTTTATTATATTATTACTAATATACCTTAATTATAAATTTTATTATTAGTATAATTATTTTTCATTATTTATTTATTTATTTATTTATTTATTTATTTATTTATTTATTTATTTATTTATTTATTTATTTATTTATTTATTTATTTATTTATTTATTTATTTATTTATTTATTTATTTATTTATTTATTTATTTATTTATTTATTTATTTATTTATTTATTTATTTATTAATATATTTATTATTCATATTATTATTATCATTAATATTATTATATCTTTACTATATCTTATTATTAGATATTATTAATATTATTGATATTATTAATTATTTGTATTAATTTTAAATTTTAAAAATAATTAAAAAGATTTTAATTATCGAAATTTCCTTTTAAGTTAAATATATTAATTAAAAATTAAAATAACTATAAAAAAAAATAATAATAAAATAAAATATAATAAAATAAAATAAAAAACAAAATAAAATAAAGATAATAATAATAATAAGAAGAAGAAGAATTTTAATATTTAAAGAAATTGATTTTAACCAAAAAAGGCAATGAATGTAATTGAATAGTCAAATAAAAGATAAGGAAAAAAAAAAAAAAAAAAAAAAAAAAAAAAAAAAAAACTTACTTATTATACTTATTATGAAATGATCAAAAAATAAATATAATAAAATAATATAACCATATTGTATAAACTTATTAAAATAAATAAATAAAAAATATAAAAAAAAATAATATAAAGAATTAAATATGGTCATATTTGTATTTTAATTTTGCTTATACATTTATATTTTATTTAACATTATTACAATAATATATAATACTATATATTATTATAATATTATTTGTATATTCTCTTTTCTTTAATGCTTTACTTTTTAATTTTAATTATACTTAATCTTTTTTTAAAAATTTTTATTAATAAGTTATATTTTTATTTTTTGTTTTTTTAATTTTTTATTTTAAATTTTTATTTATAAAAAGTAATATAAATTGTTCATTACAATAATATATAATAATATAATATTATTTGTATATTCTCTTTTCTTTAATACTTTACATTTTTAATTTTAATTATACTTAAATCTTTTTTTAAATTATTAATAAGTTATATTTTTATTTTTTGTTTTTTTAATTTTTTGTTTTAAATTTTTATTTATAAAAAATAATATAAATTGTTCCTTAAGTAATATTTTACTTTTAGACATTTCAACATAATGTGGATAAATAATAAATAATTGAATGTTTTTTACTTATAAATTATTAATTTTAAATAATAATTTATATAAAATAATCAAATAATAGAACAATACGTAATGTACGCAATTAGAAATCATTTATATTTATAGATATATATATAATTTTGTATTATCAAATTTCTTTTTTTAAATAACAAATTTATAAAATAATTTATTATATAATAAATTATATAATCTAGAATATTAAATATAAAAATTTGATAGACGTCCATTAATAAAAAAATTATTACTATTACTATTATTAGGAAGTGTCTTTTAAAATTAAAAGGTTACTTGCAATATATTTTAATATTTTTATTGTATTATGAAGTGTCTTTCAAAATTAAAAGGTTTCTTTCAATATATTTTAATATTTTTATTTTTTAATTATAATAAATATTTAACAATTATAAATATTTAATTTAATTACTATTAAATAATAATAAATATTTTTCTAGTTTTTATTATATTTTTTAATCTTATTTATTTATTTATTTATTTATTTATTTATTTATTTATTTATTTATTTATTTATTTATTTATTTATTTATTTATTTATTTATTTATTTATTTATTTATTTATTTATTTATTTATTTATTTATTTATTTATTTATTTATTTATTTATTTATTTATTTATTTATTTATTTATTTATTTATTTATTTATAAATCCTAAAAACAAATTATAATTAAAACTAATCAAATCATATTAAATAATAAATCAGTTGATTAAAATATTTTTATTTAATTACACAAAATAAAATAAAAAAAAATAATTACATATTTAATTATAATTATATATTTTTTTTTTTAATGATTCTAAAGAAATATAGTTACATTAATTTACCATGTAAATTTTATATTATTATTACTTCTTTTTAAAATAACAAATTCTTCATTATTCATAAATATATAAGTAATAAAATAAAAATAAACCTTAAATATCTAATATAAAGCAATAATCATATCAAAATATATATTAAATTCATTTTTTTCTTTTTTTTTTTTTTTTTTTTTTTAATACAATGAATATAACTAATATTATAATCTTTTTTATATAAAATTTATAATATTAACATTTTTTTTAAAGCAATTAATATAACTAATATCATAATCTTTTATATATAAAATTTATAATATTAATATTAAATTTAAATATTTAAAAAATTTGATTATTCTACAAATTTTATTATCACATTTAGAAATTTAGCTTTTATTATTATTATTATTGTTATTATTATTTTTAATACCTAATTTTAAATTATTTAAATTTGGCACTATGGAAAAATCAGATGAAGAAAAAAAAATAGATGACATTTTAAAAGATATTCATAATGATTTTATGGATTATTTTGACAATATTGATATACCAAAGGAAGGGAGTACTTCATTTCATGGTATAAAAAACAATATTATAATAATATATAAAAATTTTTATATAATAAATATTTATCAAAAAATAGAATATAATTAATTTAAAATTTCAAATTTTTTTAAAAAAAAAAAATAATAATATTAAATTGTTACTATTATTATTATTTTTATTATTATATATATTGTTGTTTTGTTTTATATAAAAGATTTAAACAATAAGAAAAGTATTTATGAATTGGAAAGTGAGTTTCATCAATCAATAGAGAAAGTTAGAAATTCATTACTGAAATTTAAAGAAACCTGTTTAACTGAAAAAGATAAGAATCTTACACTAAGAAAATTAATGATAGTTTTAAATGTAAAGCAACTTAATAAAAATATACTAAAGATAAATAAATAAAAAATAGAAATTTCAAACAATTAATTCTTCATATATGTATATTAAAAGAATCAAAATCAAAATAGACAAATTATAAATGATTGGAAAGCAACAGGTAATGATTGTCTCGAAGCATTAAGACAAGTTTGTAAAGTAGATAAACTTCAAATAATGAAAAAGAGTTTAATTGAATTAGCAACTGACTTAAAGTAATAAAATAATATTGAATTACTTTATTTTTATTGAATCATTTTACCATTTCACAAATATATATATATATATATATTTTAAGAAAAAATAATAATAATAATAATAATAATAATATATAAATTTCAAGATAAATAAATTTTAAAATTAATTTATTAATTTCAATTTATATATATAAATGTTTTCTTTATTATTATTATTATTATTATTATTATTATTATTATTATTATTATTACTATTTAATAAATAAAATATATATATAATAATAAAGATTACAATTCTTCTGTGATAAATTCTCAAATAATATATGTGAAAAGATATCATTATTTGGAAAAGTTATAGTTATTGATGTAAGTTACTTATTAATTTAGAAATTCATTAATATAAAACTATATATATCATTTAGTACATAAATAAACCATTATAATCATTATATCAATCTAAAAATAAAAATAAAAATAAAAAAAAAAAAAAAAAAAAAAAAAAAAAGAATAATAATAAATTTTATCTTTATTAAAGTAACATTTTTTATACTTTTTTTCAGTAATATTATTATTAACTTTATTTAAATATTAAATATATATATATAGGTTGGATTAGACAAAGATGGAAACACCATATTAATTGAACTTGCTCCAAATGATAAGATTACTAATATTAAAAATGTAATATATTCATCTAAAATTGTCGTATATATGCTTCATTAATTACAAAATTTAATTAAATTTTTTATTTATAAATACTAAATATATTTATTTCATTTTTAATTAGATTCAAGAATTGTTAAAAAAATATT
>JACVTC010000142.1:222500-240000 GCA_016946835.1 Neocallimastix lanati (nom. inval.)
ATAAAAAATAAAATAAAATAAAATAAAATAAATACATAAAAAAAAAAAAAAAAAAAAAAAAAAAAAAAAAAAAAAAAAAAACTAGAAAAAGAAGATTTTCATATAAAGAATTTGTTGTTATTATTAAAGTTTTATAAATAATTGTTTAGATGATTGATTATATAATAATTTTTTTTTTCCCCTTCTTTTTTTTTTTTTTTTTTTTTTTTTAATTAATTTCTTTTATATATCTATAACTACTTCATTAATATTATTCGTTGAATTATTAATTTTGTTATTATTATTTGATGTAATGACAGTTTCATTATTTATTTCGTTTATGAGATATATTACATATTTAATGTCATATGAATATAATATATATAATACAATAACATCAAAAAAAAAAAATAAACGATAAAAAGTTATTTTATTGAGTTATTTTTGATTTTTTTTTTTTTTTTTTTTTTCTTATTTTTATATTTTGTTTGTTTGTTTGTTTTTATTATTTTCCTTTTTTTTTAATTTTTGAATGCTGAAAAAAATTATAAAAAAAAAAAGAAGGAAAGAAAAAAATGAATGAATTTTTTATAAATAATTTAATATAAGTGCTTTTCTTTTTTCCACATTATTTCTCCATATATTAGTAAAGAGATAAAAAAAAAAAATTACTGATATTTTTATAATTGATCCAATGTACTCTTATATTAATTTTAATATTAATATTATTGATTTATATATATTTACAATAAAAAAAAAAAAGGTATATGTATGTAAATATATTTAATATAAAAAGCTATAGATAAATATGAAAAATAAGATATAATATATATATATATATATAAATTATATGGTTAGTACATTTACATAAATTTTATTTATAATATTAGAATAATTTTATAATAATATTTAATTAGTGATATACAATAAATTATATAAATGAATGATAAAATATATTAAAAAACTACAATATTAACAAAAAATGATATACTGAATAGTAATAGTTTTATGTAATAGTATCCTAAATTTAAACTAATAAAAATATAAATTTTATTTTAAAAATATATTTTATGTATCAATTTTTTTCTTTCTGTTTTTTTTTTTTTTTTTTTTTTTTTTTTTTTTGTTTCTTTTATCATAAAATATATATATATATATATATATTGTTGATATTAATGATTCTTTATACTATAATTATATATTTTATCTTCTTTTTTTAAAAAAAAAAAAAAAAAAATAATGAATTGTTAAAATATTTTCCAATAACGACAGCACTAATATTTTTATTAGTTCATTTTTAATAAAAAAGATAAAATAATTCGAAATTTATCATATTTTAAATACTTTTTAATGATAAAAATTGTTGTAACTTGTTTCGATTTTTCTTAAATTATAAATATTGAACTTGAATATATATTCATATATTTATTAATCAATAAAAAAAAATAAAAATAAAAAAAAAATAAAATAAAAGATTGTCCTTATTATAGTTTATATTTTAGTCAATTATATTATATATATCTCATCTTTTGTTCATAACTTTTTAATAATATATATATATATTTTTTATTAGATAATATAATATATATATTATTTAAAAACTTTTTCATACATTTTTTTATTATATCAGGATGTTTATTGATACTTTTGTTATTTTATTGAAAATAAAAAAAAAGAAAAGTTATTATATTTTGTATGTTAATATCTTCTTTTTTGTAAAATAAATAAGAAAAGTTATATTTTGTTTGTTATATTAAAATAGATATTAATTATTTTATCCAAAACTACTTTTAAAAATTTATCATATTAAAAGTAGTATACAAATTTTCATTAATTTTTTTTTTTTAAAAATATTTTTATTAATTTTTATTCATAATAATAAAGAAAATTATAAAATAAAAAAAAAAAAATTATAAAAATAATAAATATAAAATAAAAAGTATATGAAATATGAAGAAAAAAAAAAATTAAAAAAAATTGGAAAATACATAAATTTTAAAATAAAAAAAATATATGATTTAAAATTAAATAATATGTATATAAAAATAAATTAATATATCATTAATAAGAGGCTAAAAAGAAACAGAAAAAAATAAAAAATAGTTTTAAAACAAAAATATAAAAGAATGATTATAATTAATTTAAAAAAATTATAGTTCATTATTTTAATATTAATAAAAAATTATATAAATATATATTTATTTAACATTTAAATTTTTTTTTTTTTAGATTTAATATTAATAAGTAATAAAAAATTGTTTCTTCTTTTTGAAGAATGATTTGACATTATTTATTTAATTATTGAAACTTTAAAGCATAATTAAAAATCATAATATTATTAAATAAATAATGTATGAGAAAAAGAAAAATTAATAATAATAATTTTTAATTTTAATAATTATAACATATAGCAAAATATTTTATAAAAATTAATAACAAATATATGTAAATAAATTAATAAAATTAAAAAAATACGAAATATACAATTATCTTTAATATACCTTCAACTTTGATTTTATTAAAAAATTTTTATTTAAAAATATAAATTTTTATATAAGTTTATTCCTTTTTTTATTTCTTATTTTTTTTTTTTTTATTTTTTCCAAAATTTATATTACTTCTTGAATACTATCTAATATAAGATAGAACTAAATATTCATATATATTTTTATGAATTTTAATCACTACTTAGCATTTAAATATTATAATTTTAATTGTTCAATAAATTTAAATAAAATATTATTTTTCTAAAAAAAAAAAATAAAAAAAAAAAAAAAAAAAAATTAACAAAATACTTCGAAACAATTAAAATATATTAATATATAAAAAAAAAGTTTTTTTTTTTTTTGTGGTGTATTTATAAATAATTTCAAAATAATAATTAAGTATATTTTCAACTTTCAACTTTAAAATTTAATAAAAAATATTATTAATAATTAAAATATTAAAATATTTTTAATATAAAAATATTTATATTTCATCTTCAAATTTTATTTAATAAAGTTTTCTGTTATACTGAATTAAATTAATTAGAACTATAATTAAACCCTAAAATCCATTTTTAGCTAATTCTAAATAATATATAACATGTAAATTATTTAAATATTTATACAAAATATATAAAATAAGCAATAAAAACAATAAAATAAAATAAAATAAAATAAAATAAAATAAAATAAAATAAAAAATAGAATTAATCATTTTTATTTATAATATTATTTTTAGTTTATATTATATTTATAATAAATAAAAATCCTATATCTATAATTTTAATTTTAAAATATTAGAAATTTTTTTTAATCAATAAAAAATTCCCCAAAAAAATATAAATTTTTTAAAAAAAAAAAAAAATAATGAAATTATTGTCTACTAATATAGTTTGTTCTATAATATTTAAACGACAGTAAGATTAAGTACCGTCCTTTAAATACCCATTTTCTATTGTTGGCTTTATTTTTAATTCATTTTGTTGTCCTATATGATTAATTAATATATAAATTATAAAAACAAAGAGCTTTTTTTTTAAAAAAAAATTATTAGATATAAATTTCTTTATATATATATATATTTGATTAAAAGTTTAATATAAAAAACATCAATAAAAGTTAAGCAACAAATTAAAAATTAAAATAAAATATAATATAAAAAACTAATGACCGAAAGTTCAATAATTTTTTTTTTTTTTTTCATCTTCTTTTATTTAATAAAATTTTATATCAAAAAAAAAAAAAAAAAAAAAAAAAAAAAAAAAAAAAAAAAAAAAAAAATTATATTTTTTCATTTTATTTCATTTTATAATGTATAAATATAATTTAATATTGTGGAGCGATTCAAATATTTTATACAATAAATTATTATAAAAATTTTTATTATATTAATATGTATTGTTGTATTGTAATGGTATAAGTCGATGAATTATATGAAATTTTTATATTTGCATTTTTTATTATTATTATTATTATTATTATTGAAGAAATAATTAATTAAAAAAAAAAAATAATATAATATAGCATCATAATTATTATGTACATATATCACATTTTTAATGTGACTCCTCAATAGATTAAGAATCTGATTCGATAAGAAACTAATCTTTATTTCATTATATTAAAATTCTTTTTTTACTAATATTTTAAGCTTGTAAAAAAAAAAAAAAAAAAAAAAAAAAAAAAAAAATTTTTTTTTTTTCTTTCTATCATTAATGATTATTAATAAGTGTAAAATAAAAAAAAAAAAAAAATTGCAAAAAAATCAATTGAAGAAAGTTCTACAATTCACCGACTCCAACAAATTTTAAGGACAATGAAACTAATTCCTTCATTAATCAAATCATGATTAATAATTACAGCGACGATAATTCCTCTTCCGATAAAGATTCTTATTATATTACAAAAGATATTACTTTTAATAATAAATACTATGGTAATTCAACAAATATTTATCTTTGAGATAAAGAATTTCGAATTATTCAGAGGTAGTTTTCTTCTGATCCATTAAAAAAAAAAAAAGGTATTTAGTTATAAATGACTCTGAAAATTTTATTGAAAAAAAAAAAAAAAAAAAAAAAAAAAAAATATATATATATATATATATGTATGTATATATTAATCATATGAATAGAGATCAGATTAAATCTAATAATTTAACTCTAGTCAATTAGAATTAGTAGTATAAGCAAGTTAGACCAAATCTATTTATGTGAGTGTAAAACGGTCTTCTAGATGATACAATGATACAATGTTTAAGAAACCATTTTTTACTAAATTACAGAAAAAAAAAAAAAAAAAAAAAAAAAAAAAAAAAAAAAAATTATTTCATTTACTTGAAAATAATAGTATTAATTTTATCTATTCTACCCCTGAACGTTTAAACCAAATTCTAAATTATCGTGTTAAAAAAAAAAAAAAAAAAAAAAAAACTTTTTATTAAATTCTGTAAAAACTTCCATTAAATTTCTGAGATTTTGTTATTCTAATGCTGCTGTTCATTTATTTAATCCTAATCCTCACCAGAATATTGATAATAATAATTCCTAAAGATTTGTTTTTTTTTCTTTTTTTTTTATTTTTTTTAACAAGTCCGTTGATAACACCCATTTATAGATTTTTAGTTGTAAAACATTTTTCTATTAATAATCATATAAAAATAAAAATAATAGATTTTGATAATAATACTAAACCCAGTAATTTCCTTAAAACGCCAGTTTTTCCCTTAGATATAAAATTTTTTTGATATTTCTAACCAATTCTAGTATTACCATAAAGACCATCTATTTTATGGAAGGCATGCCTGGTACTATTAATACTTCTTTCTATTGTGATAAATATACCCATTCTATTATACATTTCAAGGATTTATTAATTGAAGGGAAAACCAATACTTATAGTAACAATAATTATAATAATAATAATAAATTGCATATTTAAAAAAAACCCTTTAAATAATAATAATAATTATGATAATAATATTAATATTAATACTAATTTAAAAAAATAATAAATGAAATTTTTTACAATAATAATAGCAACTATTTAAATAATAATAATGATAATAATAATTTTAAAAATAATTATGACAATAATTTTAATAAAACTACAATAATATCAATAATAATTTATAAAATAATAATAATTTAAATAAAAAAAAATTAAAATATTAACAGAAAATAAATCAAATAAGAAAAGTTTACCTAATGAATTAAATTATTATTTCAGTCAGTGATGTAGATAATGAACCTCTAATTATTAGAAAAAGGAAATTAACGATATATAAAAAAAGATCATTTAGCGAAAATACAGGAACAAATAACGAAATTAATAAATTAATTATACTATTTATCAATTACAAAATAAATGAATAAAATAATAAATAAATATAAGATTTCTAAGAAATCTGATGTATACAAAATAATTGGAATAAATATATACAAAAGGAAAGAAGAATATAAAAGTAATCAAGTTGATTACATTAACAAAAATTATTAAACAATATAATATGAATAAAATATGAAATTAATTAATTAAAATTCTCATACAAAAAAAAAAAAAAAAAAAAAAAAAAAAAACTACTAATTAAATTAAGAAATAGAAAATTCAAATCCTGATAACGTAAAATGAATATAAATCATTTCTTGGTGCGCTACTATATATGACAGTAAAAAAAAAAAATTAGACCAGACACCGTTTTTCGCCATAAACCAAACCTCGAAAAAAAAAAAAAAAAAAAAAAAAAAAAAAAAAAAAAAATGTTAACCTTTATCTATCTACTGTAGAAGTAAAAGTAGAATTTGCTTTTTAGTCTGACTGACTGACTGAATATAATAGGTCAAATAAAAACTATGGTTTAAAAAAAAAAAAAAAAAAAAAAAAAAAAAAAATTTATACAAAGAAATGTTCAATAAAGAAATACAAAAATCAAAATTAGGGTTGACTATAAAGCATGTAATGCAATCGCTCACTTTAAAAAAGGGTCTTTATAAACATATTGATACTAGATCTAAATTTATTCAAGAAGAAATAGTTAATGATAATATTAAAATATACAAATAAAGAAAGCATGTTAGCTGATTCATTAACAAAAAAAAAAAAAAAAAAAAAAAAAAAAAAAAAAAGAATTACACAGGAATTAAAATAACTCAATGACACAATTCACAGTTCATCATAATATAAAATGAATAAAAAAAATATATATATATATAAAAATAAAAAATTTTCTTTTTAAAGTTTTTTTTTTTTAAATTAAACTTAATTTTTAAAAGATTAATAAAAAAAAAAAAAAAAAAAAACATTTAACACTTAATGTAAGAGGAATGTTAAATAAAACAAATACTTATAAATTAAAGTATTATAAATTTTATATTGTATTAACATGTAATGTAATTATAGTATAAATCAATGAATAATAAATGATATGTAATAAATTTGAGTCGTTCTTGTCTTTCTATTATGAAATTAAAATATATATATATTGAATTAATAAAATAATATAACATTATATTTATTAATGTGACTTCTCACCAAATATTATATAATAATATATTATAACTTAAATATTATACAAAAAAAAAAAAAAATCTAATCAATGACCTAAAATACTTTAATTTTTAATATTATTATATAAATACATATATTTATATATTTTGGTTTGTTTGTTTAATTGTTTGTTTCTTTGTTCCTTTGTTTTATTCCTATAATTAATTTAGGGATCTAAATGATTTCATACATGGCATAAAGCCAAAAGTTTAAAAAAAAAAAGATTCATAAATGACATAAAGCCAAAAGTTTAAAAAAAAAAAAAAAAAAAAAAAAAAAAAAAAAAGATCTCATCAGTGACCTAAAATACTTTAATTTTGAATATCCTAATAATCCTAATATATATATATATATTATATTTTATTTTTATTTTATTTTTTTCTTTTATTATTATTATTATTATTCAAATATAAAATTTTTATATTGTTTTTTTAGGGATCTTAATCCTCTTCATATATGGCATAAAGCCAAAAGTTTAAAAAAAAAAAAAAAGATTCATAAATGACATAAAGCCAAAAGTTTAAAAAAGAAGATTCATACATGACATAAAGCCAAAAGTTTAAAAAAAAAAAAAAAGATTCATAAATGACATAAAGCCAAAAGTTTAAAAAAGAAGATTCATATATGGCATAAAGCCAAAAATTTAAAATAGAAGATTCATAAATGGCATAAAGCCAAAAGTTAAAAAAAAAAAAAAAAAAAAAAAAAAAAAAAAAATTAAATAAAATTAAAAAAAAAAAAAAAAAAAAAAAAAAAAAAAAAAAAAAAAAAAAAAAGGAAAAAAAAAAAGGAAAAAAAAATTAAAACTTTTATTAAATAATTAATTTCTAAACTTTTAGCTTTATGCCATATACGAATCTTCTTTTTTAAACTTTTAGCTTTATGCCATATATGAATCTTTTTTTTAAAACTTTTGGCTTTATGCCATATATGAATCTTCTTTTTAAACTTTTGGCTTTATGCCATATATGAATCTTTTTTTTAAAACTTTTGGCTTTATGCCATATATGAATCTTTTTTTTTTTTTTTTAATCTTTTTTTTAATTTTAATTATTTTTATTTTTTTATCTTTTTTTTCAATTGATTTTTTTTTCAATTTCGATAATAAAAATTTAGGGACCTAAACAAAATATATTTAAATATATTAGAATAAAAAAGTATTAAAAAAAAAAAAAAATTTATAATATAATTTTAGTTTATTTTTATTTTATTTTATTCCATACCTTCTAATTTTTTTTTTTTATATAATATTAAAATTATATAATATTAAAATGTAGCATGATCGATGACAAGATGTCATAAGATGTCATACTATTTAAATTTTTAATTCTTTTTTTTTTAAATTTTAAAAGAGTTTTATCCAACTTTAAAATAATATAAACTTTTTTTTTAAAAAAAAAAATTTTTTTTTTATTCTATTTCAAAAAGAAATATATATTTTTTTTATAATTTAATAAAATAAAAAAAAATAAAATAAAATAAAAAAATTATGACAATAAAATAATAAGATTTTTATAAGATATAAAAAAAAATTAAGAAAAAAAAAATTATAATAAATGATATTTTATTTATTTAAGCTTATTTTATTTTTTTTATTTTTTTTTTTATTTTTTTTATTTTATTTTATTTAAATTAAATATTTAATAATATAAACTTTAAAAAAAAAAAAAAAAGAATAAAGAATAAAAAAAAATAATAAAATTAACTATACAACACTTTTTTTTTTTTTTTTTTCTTTTTATTTATTTTTATTTTATTTAGTTTAATTTTATTTAATTTTATTTTATCTTAAGGGTGTATAGATTAATAAATTAAAAAAAAAAATAATAATAAAATAAAAAAAAATAAAAAATAAAAAATAAAAAGGACATGATATTAACCTAAAGTCAAATTAAAATAAACCTTTTTTTATTTTGTTTTATTTTATAAATATTTTTTTTTTAAGTTATTCCCCACCTTTTCTATATCTATATATAAATTAAATAAAAAAAAAATGTTTTTTTTTTTGAAAATTTGATTTTTTTTTATTGTGATGTTATTAAAATTGTATTATATTATTAGTATATTATTTCTTTTTATTTGATTTAAGTACTTATAGAAAGTGTATTAAAAAAATGATTATTGATGACTATTAATAAAAAAAAAAAAAAAAAAAAAAATTTTTTTTAATAAAATTTTTTTACTTAGGCTTATGCCATACCATAAAAATAATATAAAATAAATATATATATCAATAAATAAATAAATACTAGATACTATATATAAACATATATAATTTAATATTAATTTATTTTATGTCTGTTTATTTTTTTTTTTTTTAGATTTATAATTATAATATGAAAAATATAAAAAATAAAAAAAAAAAAAAAAAAGATTATTTAAGTAAAAAAGAAAAAAAAAATTATTTTTTTTTTAAATTTTTAAATTTCATTGATTAGAAATTTTTTTTTTTTTTTTTTTACAGTAACTAAATTTATATACATATTATATTTTTTTATATATATTTATTATTATTATTATTTTAAATGAAACAAAGTATTA
Organism: Neocallimastix lanati (nom. inval.); assembly: GCA_016946835.1. Classification (NCBI taxonomy): domain Eukaryota; kingdom Fungi; phylum Neocallimastigomycota; class Neocallimastigomycetes; order Neocallimastigales; family Neocallimastigaceae; genus Neocallimastix; species Neocallimastix lanati (nom. inval.). Next base: position 232,052 of record JACVTC010000142.1, read on the forward strand.
ATATTTATTCTTAAAAATAAAATAAAATAAAATAAAATAAAATAAAATAAAATAAAATATTAAAAACAATAATTAAGAATACAAATGGCATTTTTAATCATTGAAATTTAAATTTTTTTTTAATAAATTTAATTAAATTTAAAATAAAAAATACATATAATATATATATATTTTTTTTTACAATGAAATTTTTATGATGAAATTTCTAAACTTAAATTTTTAAAGCTATGATATTTACAACAAAAAGTTTTAACATTATATTGAATCTTATATATTATTAATTACTATTTGGAAATAATAAAATTGATTTACTTTAATTATTAATTATTAATTATTAATTATTATAATTATTTATTTATTTATTTATTTATTTATTTATTTATTTATTTATTTATTTATATTTTTTTATAAAAAAAATTTTTTTTTAATCATTTCATAGAAACTTTCATAACCTTAACAGGATTGATAACTTTTATGTATAATTATATAAAAAAAAAAAAGCCTTATTTTGAACTATGATAATTAAATTAATTGTATATAAATAGATAATAGATATAAAACATTAAAAAAAAAAAACTGTTCTGAACTATGATAATTAAATTGATTAAAAAAAAATATATATATATATATTAAAATAAAAATTTTAATTATCATTAATAAAATAATAAAAAGATAATAAGAACAATAATAGAATATAAAATAATAATAATAGTAATAATAATAATAAAATTTAAAATAAATTTAAAATAATTAAACTAACTAATAAAAAAAAAGTTTAAAAAGTTATGTGATAGCATCTTTTTTTTTTTTATTACTATTTTTTTTTTCCTAATCGTTAATATCATAACAAGATTAATAACATAATTTTAATTTTATAATAGAAATAATTTTAAAAATATGAATTAATAAAAAGTTTTTTTCATTAAAAAAAATATATATATAGATGATTTTTTTTTTTTTATATTAAATCAATTTTTATTTAATTATGATTATGGTTATAAATATTATTTATTTTATTATTTATTCCATACTTATATAGGTATTTCTGATTAATTTCTTATAAAAGTATTTAATTTCTTAATAATTAATTCCAATTATTAAAGGTTAGGTTTATATACAAAATTTTTTTATAAGGGGAAAAGGGGATATATTAAAAATGAAAAAAGGTTAGATTTTTCGTTTATGGAAAGAAAAATATTTTTTGTGCAATGATTTTAAATGAAATAATTTATTAAATAATAATATTAGTATTGCATATATTATTCAATTATTATTTATTATTTATTATTTATTATTTATTATTTTATTATTTATTATTTATTATTTAGTATTTATTATTTATTATTTATTATTTATTATTTATTATTTATTATTTATTATTTATTATTTATTATTTATTATTTATTATTTATTATTTATTATTTATTATTCTATTATTTATTATTTATTATTTATTATTTATTATTTATTATTTATTATTAATTATTAATTATTTATTATTTATTATTTATTATTTATTATTTATTATTTATTATTATTTTTATTATTTATTATGAGTATTATGAATATTATGAATAAATGATTTCCAATAAAAAAAAATAAAATCTCATTGGATATAAAAATTTAAAAAAAAAAAAAATATTATGATTTTCAAACATTCTTCTTTATATTTACATTTATTATTTTATTTTATTTTATTAGTAATTTTTTTATTTTAATTTTTAGAAAATTAATAACGCTTGTTACTCATAATTAATTAAATGTTCATATAATATGAATATTTAAATATGAAAGAATGAAAGAATAATAAATAATAATTATAAATTAATAATCAATAATTAACAAAATCATATGTAGTAGATGTTTTTTTTTTATTTTTTTTTTTTATTTTTTTTATTAAATATTATTATCTTAAAATATAAAACATTTATTATATTAAATTTTAAAAAAAAAATTAAAGGATCAAATAAAATTTATCCATTTCACCATTGAATTTTTTTTTTTATCCATATATTATTATTTATTAATTATTAGTTATTTATTTTCCATTATTATTAATAATTAATAAATAGTTTAATTAATTGTAACTAAAAAGTTTTAAATCTTAACATGTGTATATATCTTTCTTCAATTAAAAAAAATAATAGTAATAATGATAATAATAATAATAATAAATCTATGATAAATAGATAAGTCTATTATTGTTCCAATAATTTATTATTGTAAAATTTTAGGGTTGTTATTTTCATAAGGATTGATAATACTTTTGTGTCAGATAGTAATCTTAAAAAGAATGCTTTCATCAATATTTTAATAAAAAAAAAAAAATATTTATTAATAATTTTTTATTAATAATTGAAATCTCATTATTTTCATATGACTCTAAACCTAGATAGCTTCAAAAAAAAAAAAAAAAAAAAAAAATATATATATATATATATATATAATAAAAATAAATGCAATGGATATGCAATTAATAATTAATTAATAATAATAATAAATTAATAGAAAAAAAAAGGAATAATCATAATGATATTTTTTTTTATTATTTATAATAAAGCTAGATTATTTATTAATTATGAAGTTTATATGTTATATATTGTTATTATTCATAATCCTAATTCTTTAGGACGTCTATTATTAATGAAAATAAAAATAATAAATAATATTTAAATTAATTTTTTATTTCTTATATAATATTTATTCAATTATTATTTATTATTTAATTATTAATTATTTATTATTTTATTTATTCAATTATTTATTATTTAATTATGTATTATGTATTATTTATTAATTATTTATTATTTATTAATAAGTACTCTTATTATTATTTATTATTTATTAATAAGTACTCTTATTATTTATTATTTAGAATTATTTTATTCTTTTTCCCTTATTTTCATATATATATATATTTTATATTAAATATATATTTTATATTAAATAGAATTGTTAAACTTTTTCGATAGATCCAAAATAGAATTGATACATATAAAATTGTAATGTAATTAAAATGATACAAAAAATACAAAAAATACAAAAAATACAAAAAAAAAAAAAAAAAATCCATTTTCCTGTCATTTTTTTTACCAAATATAGTTAGATTGCCAAATGAAAAATTATCAAATAAATAAATAAATAAATAAATAAATAAATAAATAAATAAATAAATAAATAAATAAATAAATAATAAATAAATAAATAAATAAATAATAAATAAATAAATAAATAAATAATAAATAAATAAATAAATAAATAATCAATAAATAAACCAGTTCAAAAAGGTTTTAGACTTTATCAAATATTATATAAATTTATTAGCTCTACTTTTAGTGAATCAAATCATATAATTTAATATAATTTAATATATACGACTTCAATAAAAATAAATCTATTTAATTTTCTGTTGAATAATTGAATTATTTCATTAATTTTTATTTATTTTATATATAATTTTAATTTATTTCTAATATTCATTAATAGTTTATTATATATATAAAATTTTTTTTTTAATTTTTTAATAAATATATAAATAAATAATAAATAAATAAATTAAATGTTTTTTTTTATGTTATATATTTCAACATTTAATCTATAATGTTTTTATATATTTCTATATTTTGTATTTTTTTATTTTATTTTATTTTATAATAATTTATTTATTAATTTATTATTTATTATTTAATTATTTAATTATTATTTAATTATTATTTATTATTTAATTATTTAATTATTATTTAATTATTAATTATTATTTATTTATTTATTTATTATTTATTATTTATTTATTTATTATTTATTATTTATTATTTATTATTTATTATTTATTATTTATTATTTATTATTTATTTATTTATTATTTATTTATTTATTATTTATTATTTATTATTTATTATTTATTATTTATTATTTATAGATTAATTAATTATATTTAAATAAAATTTACCCATTTGAAATTCGAAATGATATTTTAAGGTTTTAAAAAAAAAAGAAAAACAGAAATAAGATAAAATAAACAAAAGAATATTAATCTATCTATCTATATTAAATAATTGAATAATAGAAAATTTGATGTTTAAAAATATATATATATATATGTTTATATTTTAAATTATTATTACTAATAATATTGAAGTTTAAAAAAAAAAAGAAATATGAAAAGTTTTTTTTTATAATAATTATTATAATTTACTGATTGTTTTTTTTTTTTTTTTTAATCTTAATTTTTTATTATGATTATTAATATGATTAATGATTAATTATTAATTATTATTAATTATATATATATATATATATTTTTTTTTTTTTAAATTCTAATTCTATTTATATTTAAATTCTAATTGTAGTGATAGATGAAACAAAAAAAAAAAAAATAAAAGTTTTAATGAAATTAAAATTAATATTTATTTTTTCCCTTTTCAACTTTTTCTATTATTATTTTTTTTTATTTTATTTTTATTTTATAATTTTTATAATTTTTATATTTTTTTTAATGATTATATATAAAATAAAGTTTTTCATTATTCTTTTTTTAGAAGTGTAAATCTCTTTTCTGAACCTTTTTTTTTTAATATTATTTTAATATTATTTTAATATTATTTTACTATTTATTTTTTGACATTTTGAAATAATATTAATATTTTATTATGTTTTAAACTCATAAAATTATTAATTTTTAAATTTATTTAATATTTAATAGTATCATTATATTATTATATTATTCTATATTCTATATTCTCTAATCCTATTTTATTATTTTTGTTATTTGAGAATTATTATTATTTTTATAATTATTATTATTATTTTTATTAATTATTATTATTATTATTATTATTTGAGTATTATTATTTTTATTATTTGAGTATTATTATTTTTATTAATTATTATTATTTTTATTAATTATTATTATTTTTATTAATTATTATTATTATAATTTGACTATTATTATTTTTTTTATAATTATTATTATTTTTATTTGACTATTATTATTTTTTTATAATTATTATTATTATTATTATTTTTATAGTTTAATATTTTTATTCTTATAATATTAATTAATTTAGATCTGAAACAAAATTAAGATATTCATCTTTTTAATATAAATGAATTAATTTATCTATCACTATATGAAAAAAAAAGATTGTTACTCATTTATTTATTAAAAGTTTTTTTTTTTTTTTTTTTTTTTTTTTTTATTTTCTTGACTAAAGTCAAAATATTAAATATATAATAGATATTATAATCAGATTACTTAGTATTTTTTATTATTAATAATAATTTTTAGTATTAAATATTATTACAATTTTAATTTATTTATTGACTTTATTATGTAACTTTTTTTAACTTTAGTATATATAACTAATAAATTCTAATTCTAATTCTTTATTTTATATTTATATCCACTATTTATTTTATTTAATTTCTTTATTTTTTTCAATTCTTTTTTCATTTCTTCTATTATTTTTCATAAAACTTATTTTTATTTTTTATTTATTTATTTATTTATTTATTTATTTTTTTTTTTACTTCTTCCATTCTTATGTTTTTAATTTAAAAAAAAAGAAAAAAATATGTTTAGTTAATATTAAAAAAAATTTAATATATAACTAATAATACCATATTTAGATAATCTCTTTATTATTATTTATTTTATTTTATTTTATTAAGTGAAAGTTTATTTTTAAGTTTTCATAAAAAAAAGAAGAAAAAACAAAAAGGAAAAAAAAAATAAATATTTCTTATTCTAGTAATATTTATAAATAATAAGTCATCCTTAATATAGGATTATAATTATAATATTCTAATCAATGGAATTGATATATACTATTATTATTTAGTATTAGTAATATTATTCATGAATGTCATAATTTATAATTGTTTTATTTAAACTTATATGCATATTTTATTTATATTTAAATGCACATTTTATAATTTTTTATATATATATTTTATAATTATTTATATTTATGTTTATATAAATATTTATTTTTTTTAAAAAAATAAAAAAAAAAAAAAAGCAAAAAATGCAATCTTTACCGAACATACCGAATAAGGATTTCATTGAAAAGGAAAAATTATTTTAAATAAATTAAAAAGCATAATATTAAAAATAAACTTTATTTCTATAGGAATAGATTTAAGGTTAATAAACTTTAATTAAGCATTCAAAAGTATATATTAAAAAATATATATAATTTTATTATATATTTTTAAATGTATCTATTCTTATTCAATTAAGAATTTTATATGTGCATTCCTAAATCATTGCTAATGTTAATATATGTATAATATATAGGTCTATTTGAATTAAAGATATAGATATTATTTATTATTATTATATTCTATTATATAAGAAATAAGAAAAAAAAAAAGGTAACAAGAAAAAAAAACATCTATCCATATATAAATGAAAGATTCTATATATTATTAAATTTAAGTAGAGTTTAAAAATTATAATTATTATATAAAATATATATGAAAAATAAATAATTATAATTATATAACTTTATATAATTATTTTGAATTATAATTTATATAAATTATATAATTAGTTGAATTTAAAAGAATATAACTTTTTTTTTTTATTTTTTTTAACATTTTTATTAAAATTGATGTATCCTTTTTATTATTTAATTTTTTTTTTTTTTTTTTTTACTATTTTTATTAATATTATCATTAACATTATTATTATTATTTTAATATGACTATAAATTGATAATTTGATTATGATTTCATTAATATTAATAAAAAAAAAGGAAAAGACTATTTTCTGTATTTTTATTATTTATTTATTTATTTATATATGGATAGATTTATATTTAAAAGAAAAAAAAAATATATATTTAAATATATAAATATATATATAATTTTTTTTTAATTATTTCCATTTTGGATGGATTGTGGACAAAGTGAATTGTTGTGTAAAAAAGGATGACATAAACAAAAAATTATTCAGATAAAATTTATTTATTTATTTTTTCCAAATAAAATAAAAAAAAAAAAGGATATTATAATAAAATAAAAAGATATAAGTAAAAAATAAGTGAATAATGAATGAATATATAAAAAAAAAATTTATCTATATCAATAGTTCATATAGAATATATCCTTTAAAAAAAAAAAATGAAAAGAAAAGAAAAAAATTATTTAAAAAAAAATTATAATATATATTTATATATTTATATATATTTATTATTATTTTTATTATTTTTTTTTTGTTCCATCTTTACTATATAATTATCTTTGAATGGCTTTTCCTTTAATGAAATAGAACTATACTTTTATTTTTATTTTTTTTTTATTAATTAATTAATTAATTAATGAATTGTAAACTTCTTTTTTATCAACTAATTTGATTATTTCCATTTTATTTCTATTCTATTTCAATTTTATTTCAATTTTATTTATTAAGTAAAAAAAAAAAAAAAATTGGGACTTTTTAATTTATTTCATTTTTATTGTGGTTCATTTATTATTATTATTATTATTATTATTATTATTTTTTTTTTTTTTTTTTTTTTTTTGCATTATATATTATTTATTTATGAAAAAAAAAAATTATTTAATTATTCCATTTCTATCTACATATACCTTTATTTTTAAAGCTTTCTATTACAATTTACAATTATTCTATTTATTTATTTATTTATTTATTATTTTATTTTATTTTATTTTTTAACTCCTATTCAAATTAATATTAATATTTCCCCCTCCCCTTCCCTCATTTCTTTTTTAAAGTATTAATAAATGAAAAGTAGTATATACATAAAAAAACAGAAAAGATAGACAAGATAGCCTATCTCTATATAAATCTATATAAATTATAGTTTTTAAAAAATTTATATATATTTAATCCTATTTCAGCTATTTCTATTCTATTCTATTCTATTCTATTATACAATAATATAATAAATGATAATAATAATAATCAAAAAATAAGAAAAACA
>JACVTC010000142.1:245000-397500 GCA_016946835.1 Neocallimastix lanati (nom. inval.)
TAATAAATAATAAATAATAAATAATAAATAATAAATAATAAATAATAAATAATAAATAATAAATAATAAATAATAAATAATAAATAATAAATAATAAATAATAAATAATAAATAATAAATAATTAATTATAGATAATAAATAAATAATAAATAATAAATAATTAATTATAGATAATAAATAATAATAAATAATAGCAGTAACAATAAATAAATAATAATAAATAATAAATAAATAATAAATAATAAATAAATAATAAATAATAAATAATTGAATAATAAATAATAAATAATAAATAATAAATTAAGAATAAAGAAAAAATTAAAAAAAAAATAAAATAAAATAAAAATAATAAAAAAAATTGAAGTAAAAAAAAAAAAAATAAGATAAAAAAATTTTTTTTATAAAGTGGAGGTCGATTTTAATCCATCTTAAATAATTAAAATTATAATAATAATTTATTTATCTATTTATTTTTATATTTATTATTATTTATACTTTTATTTTTATCAAGATAAAAAAAAAAAAAAAAAAAAAAAAAAAAAACAGGAAAGATATTTTATTATACTATTTTATAATGTATAGGTGTTAAAACCTTGATGGATAGATATTCATTTATTAAAATGTAATAACCGGAGCGATAGTGATATGAATAAATAAATAAAAAAACAAAAAAAGTAGGAGAGATAAACTTTGGTTTAAATTAAAGTTTTGATGATATAAAAAAATTAAAAAAAAAAAAAATTAAAAAAATAAATAAATAAATAAATAAATAATTAAATAATAAATAATTAAATAATAAATAATAAATAATAAATAATAACTAATAAATAATAAATAATAAATAATGAATAATAAATAATAAATAATAAATAATAAATAATAAATAATAAATAATAAATAATAAATAATAAATAATAAATAATAAATAATAAATAATAAATAATAAATAATAAATAATAACAAATAAATAAATAAATATATATATATATAAATTCTTTATGAAATTTTTTAATATTAAATATTATTAAATATTTTTGTTAGAACACTATTTATTTGGTATTTTGATTTATATCATGGTTGAAAAGGAAAAAAAACCCAATACAATAGTATAAAAATAAAATATTTTTATAATTTATTCATTCATTTTATTATTATTTATTATTATTAATTGTTATTATTTTTTTTAATTAATTGTTATTCATTGTTATTATTTTTTTTATATATTGTTTATTATTTGTTTTTTATTTTTTTTTATATATTGTTTATTAATTATTATTAATATTAATTATTAATCATTGTTAATTTTTTATGATAACTATTATTTTATCAAAAAATAATAAAATTACAGTTTTTTTTTCCCAACCTATAAAAATTAAAAACTATGGAAAATTTATAGGTCACTTTATAGTCATATATTTAGAATATAAATTAAATCAATTAAATACATATAATATATTAACTATTGTATTATATTATATAGTATAATAATCATTGAAATTTATTCATATGTTTTTTTTTTTTTTTAAAAAAAATAAAAAATAAATAAAAAAAATTAAAATTTAATCTATAATTCATATTTTTGTTTTATTTTTATTTTTATTATTATTTTATTATTATTTTATTATAATTATTTATTATATATAATTCATTTTATAGGTTGTAACATTTTTACTTAATTCCTTTTTTTTTTTTTTTTTTACTTTATTTTCTATAATACATATTTATATTTAATAATTAATATTTTATCTTGTTAATGTTGGCTATTTATTTATATTTTTTTCCGTTTTTATTTATTTATTTATTTACTTTTATATTATTTTAATTTATAAAGCATAATTTAATACTGTAAAAAGATTTTTTTTAATTTCCTTTTAATACTAAAATGATACTAAAAAATATTTATAAATTTAATAGTTATTTATTTATTTTTAGATATTATATTTAATGTTCATATGTAATATGTAATATTTATATATTTACAATTAAATTATAAATTTATATTTAATATTTATTAATATTTATTTTTTTTTTAATTTTTTTTATTTTTATTTTAAAAAACTAATTTTAATTCTAATTTTTTTTATTTTATTTTATTTTTATTTTATTTCATTATATTAATTAGAGGAATGGAACTCCTTCATCACCTGAAATATAAAGATAAGAACATGAAAAAAAAAATTATAAAAGAAAAAAGATAAAATAAAAAAAAAATTATTAAAAAAAAATTTTTTTTATTCTTTCTTAATTTTTTACCAATAATAAAGCTTTGATTAATATTTATTATTCAATTATTTATTATTTATTATTCAATTATTTATTATTTATTATTTATTAATACTCTTTTTTTAATTATTTATTATTTTATAAAATTGTTGATCATAACTATTGGTAATTCATTATTAATTATTAAATATTAACTATATAAAATATATAATATATAAAATATTAAAAAATTCTAATTATTATTAAAAAGAAATAATTCAATTATTAAACAAAAAAAAAAAAATTGATGTAGATAATTTATTTTATTTATAATAAATAATATATATGTATATTGTATGTTATATATTATATATACTATTCATTATATATTATTTTATATTTTTATATATGATATAGAATATATTATTTAGTATTCAATATTAATTTTTAATTTCAATTTAATAAATTAGAAAAGTATTTAATAATATTCATTCATAGCATTAAATTCAATATATCCTTTTATTTATTAATTCTATTTAATTTAGTATAGATAACAAATATAATAAAATTAAAATTAAGTTCATAAAATAACTACATACTATAATATATTATCATTACATTGAATTATTTGATCAATTCATTTTATAATGAATATTTTTTTTTAACAGTTTTAATATAAATGTATAGATGTAAATGTAGAATGAAAATGGATTAAAAATAAATAAATAAATAAATAAATAAATAAATAAATAAATAAATAAATAAATAAATAAATAAATAAATAATGAAAATTAATCTATCCTAATCCTAACAATTTTTTTGATAATTTAAATTTATTTTTTAAATTTAATATTTAATATTTATATAATTTAAATTTTTTTTTTTTTTAAAGATAACATTTTTTATCATTATCAAATAATTATTTATTTTTTTGATAATATTTATCCTATTATTTAATGAATTTTTTTTTTTTTTTGATTTTTTTTATCAATTTATTTCATATTTAATATTCCTATTAACTTTTTTTTTATATATTTTTTAGTTTTTAATAAATTATAATATATATCTAGAACTTATTTTTTTTTTATGGCTTTAAAAGTCAATGTCAATAACCTTCACTTTTAATAATAATAGTGATGATGATGATTATGGATATTTATATATGTAGTTATGTAAAAAGATAATAGATCCATTGGTGTAATTAATAGTTTAATAAAGTTAATGGACTTTCGTTGTATGGATAGGAAATCATTAACTATCTTACATATAAATATTCCATAGTATATTATTATTTTAACATTAATAAATTAAATTTTTTATTTGTAAATTTGGTTTTACTTTATTTTAATTAAACTCAATTATTATAAATAATAATAGTAATAATAATAATAGTAATAATAATAGTAATAATAATAATAATAATAAAAGGATTGTATTTCTAATAATAATAATAATAATAATAATAATAATTACTCCTATTTCTTCATTAATAAACCTCAATTAAGTTGTTGATTGCATAATTAAAAGAAAAAAAAAAAAAAAACGGAGAATGAAATGAATTCATAGGTTACACATTATTATAATAGTTATTAATTATTATGATTATTATGATTGAATCTTTTTTATTTTCTATTTTTTATTTTATTCATTATATATATTTTATTTTATTTTTTATTTTATCAAATTAAAAATACTTTCAACCTATATGAATATATTAAATATTAAAAAAAATAAAAATAAAAAAAAAATTATTTGGGGGAGTTATAATCATACGATAATTTATATATTTGTATAATCTATATGAAATATATATAAAATATTAAACTATAAAACAAAGTCTTTTGGTAGACATGCCATTAATAAAAAAATATTTAATATATATTCATGGAGATTAAAAAAAAAAAAAAAAAAGTGAGTGACAGATTTATATATTTAACTATTTTATAAATATATATATATATATAACCATGAATAAAAAAAAAAAAAAACCATAAAAAATATTATTTTTAAAATATATATAAATAAATAATTTAAAAATTTTAATTTTTAAAGTAATTCTCCATATCTGTTTAAAGTTTTGATTTTCTTTCTATATCTAATAATCTTTATTCTAATTTTCTTTTCTTATCTAAAATAAAAAGACTATTTTTTATTCTATGTCTATATATATATTTTTATATAAAATATATATTAAATATATATATGTATATAATATTTTTATAATTTCTAAAGAATAAAAAAAAAAATAAAAAATAAAAAACGTGGTCACTAATTATTTATTTTATTTATTGAATAAATAAATAATAAATAATACATAATAAATAATAAATAATAAATAATAAATAATAAATAATAAATAAATAATAAATAATAAATAATAAATAATAAATAATAAATAATAGATAATAAATAATAAATATTATATAATCATATAATCATATGAATATATCCTATATAATATTTTTTGTAGGATTAAAGTTTGAAAAATAAAATTTATATTTTAATTAAATTTAATACTCCATATTTTTTTTTATCCAAAATAGGAAGATGGAAAAAAATAATTAATATAAAAAGAATCTCTATTTACTTTTAAAGTAATTAATATTATTAATATATTCTATTCATTAAATAAATAAATAAATAATAATAATAATAAATAAATAAATAAATAAATAAATAAATAAATAATAAGTAAATAAGTAAAAACTAGCATCAAATCTATATTTATTTATTGTCACAAAAATTAATCATAATAAACTATGAATTATAATATATATAAATATAGATATAGAATAAAAATTTAAAACGATATTACTTTCAATAATTTTTATATATAAATAACTATTTATATATCTATACAATTTTTTTTTTTTAATGAAATGAGGAGTATCATTTATAAAAGTTTGGATATAATAAATTATTATAAATTAGTTATTGTAGAATAGTCAAAAGTTGACTTTTTTTTTTTTTTGTTAAAAAAATAATTTATTATTATTATTATCATCATTATTATCATTATTATTACTATTTTTATTATTATTACTTAATTCAATTAGATCTTTTTTATCCATGTTTTATTCATGTCTTTTATTTATATAAAACTTTTTTTTTTAAATCAATGATTCACCATATTAAATTTACTTTTATTCTTTTTTTTGTCCTTTTTTTTTTTTTTTTTGGTTCATTCTATTTTTTTATTTTCTATTCATTTAATCCTATTTATATGGTTAATTGCATCTTTTTTTTTTAATTACTATTTATTTTATTTTATTTTATTCAATCTGTACTTTATATTTATATTTCAACTATTTATTTTATTTTACTTTATTTTTATTAATAATTTTTATATTTTATTTATAATTTTTATATTTTTATATTTGTTTTTTTTAAAAAACAATTTAGAAGTTCTAAGAATTTTTTTAATTTTATTCAATTTTTTTTTTTTTTTTGTATTTTAGGTTTAGTTTTAATTTTATATAATCTTTAAAACAAAAAAAGAAAAAAAAAAGTTTTTATTATTAATTATTAAAAATATTAATTATTAAAAATATTAATTATTAAAAATATTAATTATTAAAAATATTAATTATTAAAATTATTAATTATTTTATTTTTTTTATTTTAAATAAAATAAAAATAAAATAAAATAAAATAAAATAAAAATAAATAAATAAAAATTAAAATTTAAAGTTAATTTGTAATTATTTTTCAATTATATATAATAATGTATCCTATACAATCCATATATCATCATAAACGATTTATATATTTATTTCTATGGAATATTAAAATTATCAATTGAATTTATTAATATTTCAATACTTTATATCTATATAACTTTTTAAATAATAATCCGTAAAAAAAGGTGAGAAAAAAAAAAAGAAAGTAAAATTTGTTTTATTTGGGTGGGTTTTTTTTTTTTTATATAGAATTCAATCTATTGAATGAATATATTAACTAATGTTAATAATCAATTTATTTTTATTTAATTCTAATATATATAGAATATATTTTTATATTAATTAAATTTATTTAAAGTATTAAACATTTTTTATTGTTTTTATTTTATTATAAATTTTATATAGATATAAATCTTTATATTAATTTTTATATATAAATTTTTATATAAAATTTTCATTTTTAAATAAATAAAAAAATAACTTATTTATAAAAATGATAAGAATTTATTATTATTATAATTATAAAATAATAATAATAATAATAATTAAAAAGATATTAATTACCTATGAAGATCTATCATTTATAACAAAGAAGTTGATTTAAAAAAAAAAAAAGTTAAAATATAATGAAATGTATAGAATGATTATAGAATAGAAAATAACTAATTAATTGAGTATAGAATTGAATCATTCAAAATGTAATACAGAATTAATGGTCAATGTTTTTTTTTTTTTTTTTTTGTTGGAAAACTAAATACATTAAAATATATGAAAAGTAGCATATATTCTTATATACTCTAGTAATAGTAATTAAGAAGAATCATTAACCATAAAAAATAAAAAATAAATAAAAAATGAAAAATAAAAAATAAAAATAAGAAATATAAAGAAAGATAAAAAAATATAAAGAAAAAAAAATATTTAAAAATTTAATTAGTTAGAATGATAATCCTTAATCATTTTTAGGACAACCACTAAATTAGTTCAAAATGAAATATTATTAATATATTACCAGTAGGACTATTTTTCATTTTCATTTTCTTATAATTATTAAAATTATTATTAAAGCATTTTAATTCTAAATATTGATAAATTATAAAAAAAGATGTTTTAGTTTTGTTTTACTATTTCTATTATTTAATTATATATTATAAATTTTAATTATATATTATTAAATTTTATATATATATATTTTATCTTTTATATAAATAATAATTTATTAAATAGAAAAGTTTCATAAAAATATATAAAGTATATTAGTAATACATAATAATATATATATAAAAATAAAACAACTATAAAAATTAAGAATTAAATATATATGAAAATAAATTTATAAAAATAAAATTAAAAAAAAAGTATATAAAAATAAAAATAAAAAAAAATAAATATAAAAAATCATCATAAAATGCTATATTAAAATTAAATTAAATTATCAATAAAAATAGTTTTAATTTCTTTATTTTTATTTCTTTATTTTTATATCTTTATCTTTATTTTTATATATTTGAATGAAAATATTGACCTCCTTTGTTTTTAATTAATAAATTATTATTATTAAATAAATATATATAATAATAAAAAAGTAATTTTATTAAAATAGATAATAATGATTTTTTGAATTTAACTTTTTTTTTTTTATAGATATATCTTTTTATTTTCTTTTTTAAATAAAATTTATTTATTGTTAAGCATAATAAACATTAGCCATGCTTGGATTAGATAGAAAGAGAAATTTTTTCTCTTTCAAATGATATAAAGCATGGCACACGTTTTTTTTTTTTTTTTTTTTATTTTTTTTATTTTTAACCAAATTTTATCTTAAATTGTCATTTTTTTATTTTTATTTTTATTTTTATTTTTATAATTTTTTATTATTATTAATTCTCTGACTTTTTTTTTTTTAATTTTTATTTTTATTTTTATTTTTTTAAAAAATTCCGTAATGAAATTTAATATATTTTTTTTCTCCTATTTCATAATTATTGAATCTCGATTTAATTATTCATTCATAATTATAATTATTTATTTTTATTAATAATATTATTATTTAATTATGTACTATTTATATTTATTTATTTATTTATGTTATATTTATTTATTCATGTAATATTTATTTATTTATTTCTATTTCTATTTAATATTTTTTTTTATATTTTGTTTATAGTAAAAGTTAAGAATTTATGATAAAATAAATATTTGATTAAATTATAATAAGATTGATAATAATAATAAAAATAATAAAACAAAAAACAAAAACAAAAAACAAAAATTAAATATAAATTATTATATATTATATGTAATTTATATCATTTATACATAAATTTATTCATTTAATCATAATTTATAATTTATAGATAATTATTTTTGTTTTTTTTTATTATTTTTTATTAAATTTCCTTAATTGTTTTCTACCCATAAATTAATTTATATTAACTATATTTTATGATGGAAAATGAATTGTATTAATTGTATTACCTTAAATAGATTTTCCTATTGATATTGTATCATTTCTATAAGATGCAATATATTATCTATATATTATCTATATTGCAATTAATATATTATTCATTATATTTTTGAATTTTCATAGAAACAAAAGATAAATATAAAATAATTAATATAAATAAAAAATAAAATATTCAAATATAAAATTATTAATATATAAATAAAATATATAAATATATAAAAATAATTAATATAAATAAAAAATATATAAATATATAAAATAATTAATATAAATATAATAAATAAATATATAAAATATATAAATATATAAAATAATTAATATAAATATAAAATATATAAATATATAAAATAATTAATATAAATATAAAATATATAAATATATAAAATAATTAATATAAATATAAAATATATAAATATATAAAATAATTAATATAAATATAAAATATATAAATATATAGATTATAAAATAAATTATATAAATTATAAAATAATTAATATAAATATAAAATAATTAATATAAAATAAAAAAATTGAAAATAGACCAAAAAAAAAAATTAAAAAAAAAATAATAATAAAAAATGAATACATTAAAATTATATTAAAATATTTCTATACTCAATTTATTTTATGCAAATTAATATATTACATAATATATTTCATTTAGTATATAGAATAGAAATAGACATTTAATTTTTTATTTTTAATTTTTTTTTATCAAAAATTAATGTATATATTTGGATATATTATTTTAACAATAGATATAAAAAAAATATATAAAATTTTAAATATTTAATAATAAATTTTATAAACATTCCACTTTTTATTTTTTATTTTATATTTTATATATTAATTTTTCTTTTGTTTTTTTTTTTTAAAAATATATATGTATCTATTACTCATTTATCATTTATATTAGATTAGATTTTGTAATTTAAAATTTATATTCTTATAAAATATATTATAATTTATAATTCTTCATTTAGATTAAATATTAAATTTTTATATTTTCCTTTTATTTTTTTTTTCTTTCAAATTTCTATTTTTGGTTTAATTATTAAAAACAAATATAAATTAAAAAATAATATCTATATATATATTTTTAGCCTATATAAAAATAATATATTCTATGCTTTAAAATAAAATATACTATCTAGGAAAGAGGATAAAAAATATATTTATAAAAAGTAATATAACATGAAATGAAATAAAATAAAATAAAATAAAAAATAGAATGATATAACATGAAATAAAATAAAAAATAATAGTATGAACTAATGTGAAATAAAATAATATAAAGTAGAATGATAAAAAATAAAATGATATAAAATGGAATAAAAAAAAATACCAATTCTACAAATGTAGTTATTCTATCAAAAAAAAAGTTTATTTATTTTTTAATATTCTATATTTTTCTTATTATCATTAATAAAAAAAGATAAATAATAATAATAGTCAAAATAATCGAATAATTTTTTATTTACTTATCATGGTATTTTTTAATCAATTCTATTTTAATTGTCCATAATTTATTATCTAATTAAATTCTTATATTAAATATATCATATAATATATTAATAATGTAATATACAATATATTAACAATTGAATTGAATTATTAAACAGTATATTTCCTTTTATATATTTTTTAATCTATTTTGGAATAACTAAATTAATATAAAAGGATGATTAATTATTTAAAGTAAAACGTTTTATAAATTAGTTATGTATAAGGAATATACTCTATTTATATAATATTAATATATTATTTTATATGGTCGATATATATAAATATATAAATACTCAAATTTAAAATTTTTTATTTAATTTTATTGTATTTAATTATATATTAAAATAAAGTAATTTAAAATAAATTCATAATATGAACTTTATATTAAAAACAATAATTTTTATTTATTTTTTTATTATCTGTTAGATACCTTAATTTTATTTTATTTTATTTAATTTTTTTAATTTTTTTAATTTTTTTTTTATTTTTTTTACTAATTTTAAAAAAATCATTATCATCATTATTCTTTATTAATTATTAAAATTATTAAAAATAATAAAAATACAATATATTAATAAACAATACATAGAATAGAATTAAATTAATTTCCAATTATTCTTTTATTTTATATAAAACATCCAGAATAAAAAGTAATCTTAACATTAAATAAAAATGTCAATACTTCACAATATATTGACAACATATTTAAGTATACTTATAATATATAAATAATATATGTAGTAACTATTATATTTAATTAATAAATTATGCAAATAATTATATTAAAAATATATGGTAGGAAAAGTGTTAATAAATTGATGATTTAACTTTTTATATATATATTATTTTTTATATTTTAATAATTATAGAATTAGAGGTGAATAATATAATATAAAAAAAAAGGTTCATTTTGAATCAATAATGAATAAATCAATTTCAATAGATAAACTTTATATTGCTAATAAATATACATTTTATATAAATAGCCTATACAACATATATAAACTTTTAATTTAATTCAGAGTAATATATACTAACCTATATATAAACTATATATATAGACTATATATATAATTTATTTAAATTAATGGGTTGAGTTTTATTTTACTGTGAAAAGAAAAAAAAAATTTTTTTTTATTAATAAAACTATAAATGTTAAAATATAGAAATTTATTTAAATTATTATTTATATTATTATGAATATTAATATTAATAATATTTTTTTTTTCTTTTGGAACTTCACAATAATATATAATGAATAGAAATTGTTGATAGGATAATGAAATAGGTTTATTGGTTATATACTATAAATTTTACGACTATAATAATAATAATAAATAATAAATTATAAATAATAATTATAAATAAATAAATAAATAAATAAATAAATAAATAAATAAATAAATAAATAAATAAATAAATAAATAAATAAATAAATAAATAAATAAATAAATAATGAGGGGTTGTAATAAATAGCATATATTTGAACTTTGCGTGTATATATTAAATATGAAATAGCATATTATGATTAATATTATGAATAATAAATTTTGTCCTATGTATTCTTTTTTAACAATTTAATATTATCTATTTTAGTAGTTTTTGTTCTCCATAATCTTTATCTTTTAATGTATTCCTATAATAAAAATGTTTATACCTCTATAGTTGTATACATATATTACATTACATTGTATTATACATACATTATGTACCCAAAAATATTTATTTTGAAGTAAAAAAAAATTTTTTATAGTTATTAAAAGTCTTTTTATTTTTATTTTTATGTATAGATTAATATTTAAATGGTAAAATGAATGGAAGTAAATAATATAAAGTATAATAATATCAAAAAAAAATAATAATAAAAATAAAAAAGAATAATAGTAATATGAGAGATTAATGATAATTAAAGAGTATAATTCATTAATGTAAGATGACATTAGAAATCATATTGAAAAAAGAGAATATGTAAATTGAATTATAATCATCATCATCCTAATAATAGTAGAAATGAACTGTGTTATGATGAGAAGAATGATGGTAGTCAATGTTTTGTTGGAAAAATAATGATTAAATAGAATAATTATTAATAATTAAAAAATATTATCTATAATATGATTAAAAAATAGTTATAATAGATATATATTTTAATTTTTACTTTTTTTTTTTTTTTTTTATTATTATTATTATTTTTTTTTTTTTTCGACAGTATAATATATAATAGAATATGTATATTTATAGTATTTGTAATATAAGAGGATGTAAAACATGGATACGACGACTCTCAAATAAACATAAACATTACTCTACAAATTAATATTATATATTATATATATACTATTTAAATTAATAATTATTAAATCTAAACCATTTTTAGAACAAAATATTATTTATTACAGTTTATTATCATTTATTATTTATTAATTAATAAACTAAAAGATATAATAAAACAAAAAAAAAATAACAAAAAAAAAATAATTAAAAATAATAAATAATAAATTTAATAAATAATAAATAATAAATAATAAATAATAAATAATAAATAATAAATAATAAATAATAAATAATAATATAAAATTATAAAATAATCACATCATAAATTAAAAATTTTTTTTTTTTAAAAATATATATATAAAGAAGAATAATTCCTAAAAAAAAAAAAATTAAAAATTATTTTTTTTTTCTCTTTACAAACTTTAATTTTTTTTTATATTATATTATATTTTTACATAATAAAAATATTTTTATAAAATAAAAAAAAATTATATATATATATTTTTTACTTTATGCAATATTTAGTATTTTATTAATATAAATATATATATTTTTATTATTTAAAGCGAATTTTTTAAATAAGAATAAAAAAAAAATAAAAGTGAGAATACACTAAACAAATTTATTTCATAAATTGGAAAATACAGCTTTATCTTTAATATAAATTAAAAAAAAGTGTGTAGGATATGATATATCGTAAATAATATATTAATATGTTTTTTTTTATATATATATATATATAAAATGTGACTTTTTTTTTTTTTTTTTTTTTTGTATTTTTATTGATAATAAAAATTAAAATTATAAATAATAATAATAATAAAAATATGTGTCTTATCCCTTTTCATTTTATATATATATATATATTTAATAAAGTCTACTTATATTTATTATATTTTTCATTTTAATAGTATAATAAAGTATTATGTAAATAATAAAGAATTTTATTTATCATTTAAATTTTAATATATATTTACTTTTATAAATGAGTAGTAGTTATGTTTGTATAAAGTAGTATACAAAAAAAAAAAAAAAGCTCATATATAAAAGTAAAAATGTATATTAGAACAATATTTCAAGAATTATATATTTTTAGTTTTTTTTTTAAAAAAAAAGTATTAAGAAAGGGATAAAGATATTATTAATAAAAATATAAAAAATTGTCACCTTTTTTTTTTTTTTGTGCTATAAATATTTATATATATATAAAAGAAAAAATATATATAAAAGTTACTAACAGTTTTTTTTTCTTCTTTTTAATATTATCAATAATATAATAAAATCAAAAAAATATATATATATATATATATATTTTAATTTTATTTATTTAATATATTTATATATATATATATATTTTTTTTAGGTATTTAATGAAATAAGATGAAAAAAAAGTTAATATATTTATATGAAATATAAATATATATATTGATTGATTGAAACATAAAAATAGTCGTATTAAATTTAACAACATAAATTCACAAATAAAGTGTTTTTATTATTTTTTTCATTAACATAAAAACATACAAACTTTTTATTGTGAATTTATTATTATTAAAATATATATATACTTAACACTTACAATGTGTATTATTTATAACAATACACTTTTTGTAAAATAATTTGTATATATGACAAAAAAAGGAAATTAAAAAGTAAAAAAAAAAAAAAAAGAAAATTAAATATATTTATTACTATTTAAAATATAATATATTTTAATACTATTTTTTCTTATAGAAATATAATCAATAGAATATTATCTTTTTTTTTTTTTTATTTTATTTTATTTTTTATTTTTTTGTTAGATATATAAATTAGGTTATTCAATCATAGAATATAATATACTAAGTTACTATTTAAAGAAAAAATACTATTTATACGTATCTATTTATAAGTTTTTTTTTTTAAAAATTATAGAATCTATTAACATTTATAAAGATAGAAATAATAATATTAAAAAAAAGGACTAATTTAAAAATATACACATTTTTTAATAATAATAATAACAATAATAATAATAATAAAAAACAACATTTTAATTAAGGAAGAAAAAAAAATATATGTATTTTTTTTTGTCAAATTTAATTTAATTATTTTTTTAGAAACAAAAAACAAAAGACAATCCAAATCATATTAAATAAAACAAAACAATATATATATAAAACATTGTATTACTTTGTATTACTAATTCATATTTAAATCACAAAGTATAATTTTATATATATATAAAAGAAAGTAAATATATCAATATCAATAAGTAAATAATATATATTTAAGTAAATAGAAATACAACAAATTTCCTACCCCTTTATTTTTTTCTAATATAATTTTCAAAAATCTTTTGTAAATATAATAAAATTAATCAAAAATTTTGTTTAAAAAAAAATAACAATAATTGTAAATTCCAAAAAAAAAAAAATATTTGTATGTAAAAATATTTAAAAAAAAAGAGACAATTACAATATATGTGAATTAGTAAATATATATATATTTTTTTTTCAAAAAAAGATAAATTAAAATAAATAAAAAAAAGCATAACCAACAATTTATATATAATCAATAAAAAAAAAAAAAAAAAAAAGCAAAGAAGAGAATTCTTTTTAAAACATATATTTATTTACCAAGGTTTTTTTTTTTTTAATATTCTTTTAGAGTTTTTTTTTTTTTTCTTTTCTTTTTCTTTTTTTTTTTTTTTTTTTTTTTTGAAAATAAATATGTAAGTAAATAAAATAAAAAAAGTATATATATATATATAATATGTAAAATATAATAAATTTTTATATAAAATAAATAAATACACAATAAAAATTAGAATATTGATAAAAATATAAATAAAAATTGGTATAGTCAAAAAAAAAAAAAAAAAAAACCTCATTAAATTTTTTTTCTTTTTTTTTTTTTTTAGTATTATATTCCAAATTTTAACAAGATATTCAATTTTTTTCTTCTTTTTTCTTCTTAATATATATATATATATATATTTTAATAATAAATTAAAATAATTATTAGAGAAGAAATATGTCTTCAGAATTATCAACAAACAGTAATAATCAAAATTCTCAATTATTTCTTTCAAATTTTATGTCTTTATTAAATCCGACTATTAATAATGCATTGTCCACCGATGCAACTCATAAATCTTCAACGCTAGGGACAGGTGCCATGAATAATAATGCATTTCAAAATTATTTATCATTATTATCTTCTATTTCTCTTCCTGTTGCCAATGCGAATAATAAAGTTAATGATCATACCAATTCAACGATATCTTCATCAACAGTAAATAGTCAAAAAAGTATAGTAGAAGATTCAATTACAAAGACAAAACCATTATTAAAAAAATCAAATTCAACTATTGACCTTACAAATACCACCACCAGTTCTATGACATCAACGTCTAAAACAACCACTACCTCTAATAATAATACTTCTATGTCTAGAGTAATGTCTGATTTAGAATCTACAAAGAAGGAAATACTGTCACTGAAAAAGGAAGCGTTAGCCACAAATTCTACTCCAACAACTCCTGCATTATCATCAGCATCATTAAATACCACTGGAAAAAATTCATCCAATGTAAATAAGAGAAGAAAATATGCAAGTGTAGGTAGTACAAGCAATATTGCTCCATCCTTATCAACAACAACAACAACGACCGCTACCGCTACAACTACATCAACTTCAGCAGCAGTAGTATCAACGGCTTCTGTTCCAAAACTTAATCCAATTAATCCTGCTCCAACTTTACCTACTTTAACTAATCCATTAGCTATGTTGACGGCATTACAATTTCCAATGTTGTCTGGTGTAGCAGCAAATTCTTTAAATACAAATCATACAATGGCTAATAGTTCTTCGGCAAAAACGAAGAGCAACTCTTCCTCTACCGTTATTTCTACGTCAAATTCAAATTCAAACTCAAACTCAACTAATACTACTGCAGCCACGGCTGTCAGTGATAAAAAATCTACGTCTCTTAATATATTACAAAATCCAAATTTATCCGCTTCAGGGCCTTCAGCAGCATTTCCACCAAATTTATCTGCCCTTTCTTCATTATTATCATCTGCTACTGGTATACCTATATTACCAACAACGACTCCAGGAGCAACAAATCCTACTCTACCATTATTACCACAGCCTTCTGCTTCTAATTTACCTTTACTTCAACCTAATATAAATGGTACTCCGGGGGCAGCAGCCGCTCTTCCAAATCTTTTTTCATCTGGATTACCAGGTTTATCAGCGGCATTACAGTCTAACCCCTTAGCTTCTAATCTTACTTTACCAAATCTTTCTAATGGTACAGCTACTGGATTACCATCTCTTCCACCTCCTCTTACCGCAACTCACCCTGCTTTATCTTTATTAAGTTCAAATCTATTATCTGCTTCTACTCTTCCAACTTTTTCAGCTAATAATAATACCACTTCTTCTTCTACTTCACTGCCGCCGCTTCAACCAAATATTTCAAAATTGCCTACTCCATTACCTACTTTACTTCATCCATTATTTAATACATTACTTCCTCAGGCTTCTTTACTTTCTAAGGTATCAGCACCACCATTAGGTACAAATAATTTATCTGAGCAAATTTTACAGACACAAGCTCAATTAAATTTATTAATTCAACAGCAACAGCAGCAACAACAACAGCAACAGCAGCAAACTGGTCATCTTCCATTTATGCTTCCTTCACAAAATCAATTTAATCCTTTATCATTACCACTTTTAATGAATATGATTCAACAACAAAATGCACTTAATCCTCTCCAAAATCCAACATTGATTCAACAACAAATGCAACAACTTTTATTAATGCAATCACTTACTCTTCTTCAACAACAGCAGCAACAACAACAACAACAACAGCAACAACAAAAGTTAAAGAATGAATCATCTAAAGATACTAATACCACAAAAACCTCAGCTACTACCACCACCTCCGGCAATGCTACTACTGTCACTAATAACACTACTACCGCTAACTCTAATCATACTACTTCTATTTCCAATAACACTACTACTACTAACTCTAATCATACTACTACTATTTCCAACAACAATACTACTACCATCACTCCTTCTTATTCCGCTTCAACGCTATCAACAGATAAAGATAAAACAAAATTAAATGTCAATGTAGTGACTATTCCAGAGGATGTATCAAAGGGTAATGAAACTTTACCTACCAATAATAAAACTAAAAATATTATGAAGAAGACGATTTTAGTAGAAGATGATTGTAAAGATAAAACAAAAGATGATACCATTATTTCTTCCACTCATCATGGAGCTAAAGTTGATTCACAACAACCTCTTTCTGTAGAAAAATCTACTACAACCATAAAATCAGAATCCAAGAAGGCTAGTACACCTACTATCAATTTTACTACTTCAATAAAATCAGAATCCAAGAAGGCTAGTACACCTACTATCAATTTTACTACTTCAATAAAATCGGAGTCCAAGAAGGCTAGTACACCTACTATCAATTTTACTACTTCAATAAAATCGGAGTCCAAGAAGGCTAGTACATCTACTATCAATTCTATTTCTACTTCTACTACTATTTCCTCCTCCAATCCTTCTAAATCCAATTCCATTGGTACTGTGAATTCAACCACTACAATGAATGATAATAAAAAGGATTCAATGATTATTCATAAAGATGAGAAAAAGGATGCTATGGAGGTAGATGATAATAAATCAATGACTATTATTTTATCTCCACCACAGGATAAAGATAAAGACCACGATGCTACAAGACTTCCAAATTCTATTACTTCTGATGATGAATCTTCTACCACCACATTGAATCATTCATTATTAATTCCTATCTCACCCAGTAGTGATAAAAAAATGGATTCTTGTATACCATCACCAATTTTAGATAAGAACATAGAAGAAACCGATTTATATAATAAATTGAAAAAGGGTATGAATATGATTAATAATAAATTCTTAATTATGGCACCACCTTCACCTGCGCCTTCTTCACCCTCTAGTAATGAAATCAGTGATTTATCCGATGGTGGTAATAGTGGAAATGAAGGTACCACACATGGTTTTGATCTTTTAACTCCAGCTGTATCACCAAATTCTTCACATACGGCAGTTTCTACTGCTATTTCATCCTCAATTAAAGAAGAAGTTTCATCTTCTGAAATTAAAAAAGATACCCCAGTAATAAAGATTTTATCATTAAATGCAAATCATAATAACACTACTACTACAACTATGACGACTACTACGAATACTTCTACCACAACATCAAATAATATGATAATTGATTCTGATGAATCTTTAGTATTAAAAGAATCCTCTAGGACATGTCAAAGTCCAAAAACTCTCTATAAGGATTCTTTATTATTGGATCATCTTAATCATGATCTTGATCATGATCATGATCATGATATAAAAGAAGATAAAATGCAAGTAGATACACCAGCTTCTTTAAATTCCATTGATATAAAGCAAGAATTTCCTATGGTACAAGTGAATACACCAGCTTCTTTAGATTCTATGGATTTAAAACCTTATTCTGGAACTCATATGGATGTGGATACTCCAGCTTCTATGGATTCCATTGATTTAAAACAGGAATCAATTTCCGTTGTTCAAGTGGATACACCAGCTTCATTAAATTTAAATTCTTTTGATATAAAAGTTGAAACTAGTTGTAGTCATGGTAAGAATAAAAGTGATGCTTTAAATTCTAAATCGAGTGATAGTAATTCACTTTATTCACCATTAGATTCAATAAGATCTGATAGTCATGTAGATAAAATTGAAATAAAAGATATTAAAGTTGAGGAAGAAAATGAAAAAGAAAAAGCAAAGAATGGTATCCATGAAACCAAAGTGATTGAAGAGGTTAAAAAAATGAATGAATTAAAGAGTGTTCTTATTGATAATATTAAAAAGGAACCGATTGAGGTTAATGGAACGAAAAGTCTTTCATCCTCAACTCTTCAAAAGTCATCAACCTCCACGTCAACTCCATCATCAATTCCATCAAACTCAATGTCAACTTCATCATCAATTCCATCAACAATAACATCTTTTGATAAGAAAGAAAAAGTAAAAAGTTTATCAAAAGAAGCAAAAGAAAATGATCTTAAAAAGCCGATCGTCGTTAAGAAAGTAGAAGAATTAAAGAAGAAAACATCTAAAAAATCAACGATTTCATCCTCCACAATCTCATCAGCAACAACTAATTCCACCTCAAGTACTACTAACGCCACCACCACCACTACTACTTCTACCGCTTCTACTGCTTCTACTGCTCCTATTGCTTCTTCTTCCTCCTCCTCAGCTACACCATCCACGACATCAACATCAACATCAACAATTAAACCTCATAATCCGTTCATTTTACCACAAAGTAGTAATACTGTAAAACCGCCATTATCCAATTTATTTTTATCTAATTTATTTATGCCATCATTAGCTCCTTCACCACTTAATTCCATAAATTTATTATTACCAAATTTAAAACCAGAATTATTACCAAATCCATTAGCTCCAGCTTTTTCTAATGATTTATTAATGTCTTCCTTGAATGCTATCAATAATGCAACGACAACTTTAAATCATAAAGCTGCCACAGCTTCAACAACTACAACTACAACTACAACTACGGCTGCATCTAATCCAACTTCAACATCAACTTCAACAACTACTACATCATCCACTTCTTCATCATCTTCAACAAATACTGCAACTACAAAATCACCACCAAAGAAACCACTCATATCACCTTTACCAACTGCTTCTTCTATTGGAAATGTAACCTCTGCTGCTAATTATACCCCATCTTTATTATTAGGTCAAGGTAAAGCTCCATTGAATCCATTACAAAACTTATTTGGAAATCCACTAGGAGATTTAGCTAATTTTAAAGCACCTGTTTTCCCATTAAATATGAATTTATTAGTACCCAAGTTAAATACAACGATAAAGAAGCCAATTAAAAGAAAAATTAGTCAAACAAATAGTGATGGTGAAATAGAAGAAAAAAATGAAATGGAAGGTGGTATTCATTCTCGTTTTTCTTCTACTTCTTCTATTTCTTCTACTTCATCTACCTCTAACACCAGTACCACCACCACCACAAATACTTCTACCTCTTCAAATAATGTCACTGCCACCAATAATGGTCATAGTAGAAAAAAGTGTAAATATGAAACTGATGAGAAAAAGCGTAATGTATTAGAGCGTAATCGTCAAGCAGCCTTAAAATGTAGACAAAAGAAAAAACAATGGCTTATTTCTCTTCAAAAACAAATTGATACCTATACAGCTGAAAATGAAGCACTTCAAAATCAAGCCATTTTATTACAGGAAGAAATTTTGACATTAAGAGCTTTACTTTTAACTCATAAACCATGTTCAATTAATAAAAATAATGATATTATTAATCAGACATCATCAGCATCAACTGATTTAACTACTTCTACTTCTACCTATCTTTAAAAAAAAAAAAAAAAATCAATTGAGATAATAAAATAAGAAAAAAAAATATATATATATATATATATTATATATATATATATATAATTTTTTTTTTTTTTTAATTTTTAATTTTTAATTTTTTTTTTTTATTTTTATATTTATTTAATTTAGTATGGTTTAATAAATAAAGTATTTTTTGTTATAATCTATAAACTATATATATATATATATATATATATATATAAGATAAATTATATATACATTTTTTCATTTTTTCATTTTTTTTTTTTTTTTTTTTTTTTTAAATAATTAAAGAAAAAAAGATCTAAAAAAAAAAAATTAATATATTTTTAAAATTTTATCAAATTTTTTAATTTTTTTTTATAAATTTTTTTTTATATTTTTTTTTATTAAATTATTTTTTTTTATAAATTATCAGAAATTTTACAAAAAAAAAAAAAAAAAAAAAAAAAAAAAAAAAAAAAAAAAAAAAAAAAAAAAAATTAAATAAAGTAAATAAATAAATATATATCATTAAAAAAAAAAAAAGAGACTTTTATTATTATTATTATTATTATTATTATTATTATTATTTTAAATATAATAGTAATATTTTTTATTTTCTAAAAAAAAAATAGTGTTTCATCATTCTATACATTATGTAAATTTTATTTTTAAAAATAAATTCACATAGAAAAAATATATATATATTTTTTTCTATATTTAAATGCAAATGATACAAAAAAAAAAAAAAAAAAAAAAAAAAAGAGATATATTAATATAATATTATATTAATTTAATATTATATTTATGTAATATTATATTTATAGACTATATTTTTTATAATTATTAAATATATATAATTATTTTTATTTAATCCTTTTTTTTTTTTTTTTTTGACAAGACTAAAAATATATATATATAACTATATATATAGATATAGATATGAACCTCATGATATATTTGGTTTACAAATCATCCTATGGAATTTTTTTTAAAGGTCCCCGAGGTCCCTACTTTTTATTCTTTATTATTTTTTATTTATTATTATTATTTTTTTTTTTATTATTTATTATTATTATTATTTTTTTTTTTATTTTTATTATTTTTTTTATTTTTCAATTTTTTATTTTGTTTACATATATATATATATATATATATTTTTATTCCTATTAATTATTAATTATTATTATTATTATTATTATTATTATTATTATTATTATTTTTATTATTCCTTTAATTATTTTTTATTCCTCTCGTTCATTATAGGATAAAATTATTATTATTATTATTATAATAATAATAATAATAATAAATACTCTGTTCTATGGATAGAATAATATAAAGATAGAATGTCATACATTGAAGAGTTTTAAATAGGGTATAATTAAAATAAAAAAGTAAAAAAAAAAAAAAAAAAAAAAAAATTAAAAATAAAAAGTAAAAATAAAAAGTAAAAATAATATAAAAATATAATAATATATACATTTACATACAATATAGATAGGTCCATTTTATTTTATTTTATTTTATTTTATTTTATTTTATTTATTCACCTTCACTTTTTTTTTTTTTTTTTAAATAAATGATTATATATATATTTTTTTAGTAATAAATAATAATAATAATAATAATAAAAAAATAGTATTTTTTTTAATAATAATAATAGTAATAATGATAAAAAGATGGTAGTTTGTAATAATGATAGTAGTAATTTACAAATAAATGATAATATTTTTAATGTTAATAATCATAAAAAAAGATGGTATTTATTTTTAATTCATTAAATCTACTATAATTACTATAACATAATTTTTCGGGTTAACGATTAATATATATATATATATATTTTTTCACCTTCACCTTCATCTTTATCTTCACCTTTTTCTTTTCTTTTCTTTTCTTTTTTTTTCTTTTCTTTTTTTTTCTTTTCTCTTTTTTTTTTTTTTTTTTTTTTTTTTTATTTATATATATATATACATATAGATAAAGATATATTAATATATATATACCATTAGACCTTTACCTGCTTTTTTTTTTTTTTTTTTTTTTTTTTCACTAATTTACTACTACTACTACTACTAATTAACTTGACTAAACTATCCTCCTCCTCACTAATTTACTACTACTACTACTACTTAACTTGACTAAACTATCCTCCTCCTCACTAATTTACTACTACTACTACTACTATTAAAGTCATACAATGAATATAAATACATCATAGAAAAAACTTAAAAAAAAATAAAAATTTACTTCATAATAAAAAATAGTAAAAACAATAAAAATTTACTTCATAATAAAAATAGTAAAAACAAAGACCAAAAAAAAAAATATATATATATATATATATATATATATATAGATATATAGGATAGAAACAACAACAACAAAAAAAAGAGTTAATAGAAATAAAATAGAAAAAAAATAAATAAATAAAATTAAATAAAAAAAATTAAAAAATTAATACAATACATAGGAATATATATATATTATTACTATTTTATTACTATTTTATTATTATTATTATTATTATTATTATTATTATTTTATTATATTAAAGTAATTTTTTTTTTTTTTTTTTTTGAATTTTTTTTTTTTTTTTTTTTTTGAATTTTTTTTTTTGGGAATTTATTTTAGAATAATCGTATATACTTAATCTTAATCTTATTATTTATTTACTACTACTACTATTATTTATTCATTTATTTTTGATTATCTTCTATCCTTCCTTCATAATAAAAATAATAATATTAATATTGATTTAGATAATTATTATTATTATTATTACTATTATTATTATGAAATTATATATTATATTTTTATTTTTATTTTATTTTATTTTCTTTCTAATTAAATTTTTAATTACATAAATATTTCTAATAAAAGTTTACTTTTTTTTTTTTTTTTTTTTTTTTTTTTTTTTTTTTTTTTTTTTTTTTTTTAATATTTATTTATTTATTTTTTGATAATAGATTTAATTTAAATTTTTTCACCTTTTTCTTCTTCATAATCTTATTTACTTATTTATTATATATTATATATATATATATTTTTTTTTTTAAACATCTATTTCTCAATTTTCTTTAATGCTCTCCATTGTTTATTAATAGTTTGATGCCAACTATAAACACTATCAATATCTGGTGATGTAAGATAAAGTTGAGTTTTAGAATCACTTACAATTAATACAATATCTGTTTTCTTTGATTCAATTTCTACAAATTCTGAGGAAGTACTTGAAAATGATGCTGGTTCTACGGTTGCATTTTCTAAATCTAAAACATTAACTAATATACCGTTTAATTTGCAATAAATGAATAAATTATGAATAAGGTAGAACATACCAATTGAATCTGTAGTTTGATTCTTTTTAATATCAAGTACGGATGTAGAACTACGTTTATAATTAGAATTCACGGAAGCTGGAGGTTGAACAAAGGTAGTATTTGTTGAAACAGAATGAATGGATTCGTTTGAAGACGATAGACGAGATCCGTTATTCATTGGATCATAATATGTTCTTGAAGAAGAATTAGTAGTGGTAGTAGCCATAGAAAGTGCGGAAGAGCAACGTATATTTGGATTGATTAGATTTGGATTTCTTCCATGATAATCATTTGATAATCGTTTATTCAATATATCATTACATGGGAAAATTGAGGAATCTGAGGTAACACTACGTAAAATTTGTAGATCACCTTTTCTTATTACCTTAGCTCCTGGTACTCTAATTAATCCTTGAATTTTGATATAATTATCGACCATTTCTCCATGACTATCATTACTATCTAATCTAATATGTTTGGTAGTAATTTCCAAGAGAATATGTTTTTCTTCACATTGCTTCATATAGCTGTTACAAGAAGCTACAACATTTTTCATTAATTCAGCTGCTTTTTCATTTACTTCTTTCTCTACTGGGTCATCTTTACTGTATTTAACTAATTGTTCTAAAAGCAAAAGATAACGCGGTAAACGCTGTACCGGCAATATTAAATAACCCTGTAAACTAAGTTGAGTATGATCTGGGCGAGCTGTACAACTCTTTAAAAAGTTTTTAAACTTCTTTAAACGTTTTTTATTGGAGCGATCAAATATAGGTAAATTAAGAATATATGATGAACTTGATAAAGAAGGTATATGAACATTATGATTATTATTTGATTGAACAAGTGTTAAAAGGGTATTAGCTCCATTAAAAGCATAATAATATTTAGAATAAAAATTTTCAAATGATCCTGATATATCCAGGAAAAATTTGGATACTTTAGCATCACTACTATTACATACTGCTTCTAAGGGTGGTAAGAAGGATTTTTCATGGAAATTATAGATTTCTTCAATATTTGCAAAGACACCATTAAATTCATCTTGTTCTAATAGATGGTTTTTCTTTAGTGGTTCTATATAAATAGTCATTAAATTCCTTAATTCATTAACGTAGGTACGTTCAGTACTTAATATTTCGTTGGTAATTTTTTCTATACGTTTTTGGGATTTAGTCATTGGTTTTGATATTTCTTCTTCCTTAATACTAGATGCTTGAAGATGCGTACTATTATTTCTTAATGTTACTTCATCATTATCTGAATTATCATTTAAGGTAAGCGACTGATGAAGAGAAGAAAGGGATTGACGTTTGGAATCTGTAACTGAACTTTGAAAACTTTCTCTTGAAGATGTTCTAGTTGGTGGTGGAACTTCTACCTCAGGTTTGAAGAAATTGTAGACTTCTTCTGGTAAATTACCGAAAATAAGACTAGTTTCATCTTCATTAGTATTTGACGATGCTATAGAAACACGTTTATTACTTTGAATACTATTTCTATTTGATTTTTGGTAATTGTACCGATTAAGCGTAATTAATGACCTACTATTATATAAAGTATTCTTTGCTCTAATAGAATGATAACTTTCATCACCTCCATATAATATAGATGGATTACCAATCGGAATTATACTATGTTTAATTACACCACTAATTTTATAGTACGAATCTACTGGAGCTTCATTAATAAGTGTTTTATTATTGATAGATGAACTTTTATTGATATCGGTAGTATTTGTTGTATTAGAATTACTGGTCATTGATGATGCAGAGGAAGAGGTTGAACTTAACGAAGATATTGAAGAGCTTGATGAGATGACTGAAGAGTATTTTTCTTGTCTAAGAGAAGATGCTTTTGGAGTAAATTTATTGGTATAAAAAATATTTTCTTTATCATTATCTTGATCCATTATATTTGAATTCAATAGTTCTGCTATATATAAGGAATCTTCATCATCATGAATCTTCAAATATTCATCTGAACCATTACGCCTGTGATTATTAGATTTTGTCTTTGATGCATCAACACTTTGACTTCTTTGACCTTCTCTCCTATCTAAATATTTCTTTAAATATTTCCTTGTATTTATATTCCTTGAATAGATTAAAGGCATGTCATCATCCTCCATATCACGTCCAATACTGATTCTTGTTCTTCCTCTTGTTTTTTCATTCATTCCAGATCCCATACGATAATCTGGTGATCTATTTCGTCCTTCTCTTCTATTATTACTTCTTCTACTTAATTCGGTATCAATGGAGTGTGATTTGTTTGAAAATTCTCGAGCCTCCTTGAAAATAGAACGACCACGTTCTGGTGGTGAATCGATTGAAATAGAAGATAATTCATTAATAGACAGATCTTGACTTTTCTTATTACGAGTATGTCTATTATTTCTATTAAGTGAAGAAGAAGTTCTTCTTGGCGGTTTATATTTAAGGATCCTTTCTGGTTTTTCATGTTTATTTTCAATCATTATTGGCTCGGTCTTCACAGTTTTATAAGGTTTTGGTTTTTTATTAATATCTAAACTTTCATTTACTCTACTGTACATTGTTAAAGGCGATGTAGCTCGAACTTGTGAAGAATTAGATGAAGTAGATAAAGAACGCATTGGAGGACTCGAAGTGGATACCGTAACCCCCATATGACTTGGACTAATAGGCCTTTCTTTATAATTTAACTTATCTTTTGTTGCTGATGTTTTCATACTATCCTGATTTAACTTTTTTGTTAAATTTGTTGTTGATGATTTTCTAACAGGTAATGTTGGAATTGGAAGAGATGGTTTTATATTTTTACTAACTACCGCTATTTTACTGTTTTTTTCACCAATAGATGATTTCCTACCATTAATGAAATATTTACTTTTCTTTCTTAATTTACTTTCAAATGATTCTTTTTTACTTTCGGTATCCGTACTAATATAACCATCAGAATCATAACTTGCATCGCTATCGTCTTCATACCTATTGAGTTTAGTATTAAAATTTTGATATATAATATCATTTTTATTTCTGAGGTATTTATACATTGGATTATCACGCATTCCTTCTGATTTCGAATTCATGTTAGTTTCTTCATTGTTATTATTTTTAAAATTTCTATTAATACTATAGTTATCATCATCATCATCTTCATCGATTGTTTTTGAAAGTGAAGACGATCCAAATGATATCCTTTTTTTTCTTTGAATTTTATTTAAAAGTTCATTATCATTTCTTTCTTGTGGCAAAGAATTATCTATTTTTTGAAGAACCTTTTTATCAAATGCTATAGTAACTGATGCTAAATCTTTATTATTAATAATGAGCTCATCTCCAGTTGTTGTAGAAATGCTTTCATCTAACTTTTCTGTATTAGTTGATGTTGTACTATTAAGTGACTGATTAGAGAAACTTAAATTATTATTTTTATACATAAAGTTTTGAGTATTATTAAATATCTTATTAAATGATTTTCCTGATGGTGATCTTACAATTTCTTCATTTATAGTAGATGAAATTTTTGTATTCTCAGATTTTTCTTTAAATGATTCATTTTTATTACTAATTTGTTCATTGTGTACTACTGTATTAACTTTAGATGGAATATAAGTTGGGATTTTTGCTTTAATATGATTTGGAGGTTGAGAAGTTGATTGAACTCTTATTTTTGCAGGAGAAAGTGGCCTCATTTGGGTAGGTGTTATTGGTCTCTGAATAGGAGAATGTGATCTTAATTCGGTAGGTGATAGAGACCTCATAGGAGATTGTGGTCTTAATTCAGTAGGTGATAAAGATCTTATAGGGGATTGTGGTCTTAATTCAGTGGGTGATAAAGATCTTATAGGGGATTGAGGCCTTAATTCAGTAGGTGAAATCGACCTTAAAGGGGATCTAGGTCTCTCTTGCGGTATTATATGAGAAAATGACTGAGATGTTAATTGATTCTTGTTTATTATTTGCTTTTCATTTACTGCTAAATCCAGTTCGTTTGATAATGATGACTTAGAAAATTTTATATCGTTGTCTTTTTTACTTTCGTTATTATTCCTTACTGAATTAATTATATTTATTTTTTCTTCCTTGCTATCTTTATTACTATCATTTTCTTTACTACTATCATCATTATCATTTTTTCTATTATTGATTTTAATTTCATCATCAGTACCATTATTCACTTCATTATTGCTATTTATTTCATCATAACTGTTTGCAATTGCAAGCCATTCCTTATGCTCTTCCATTTGTTCAATCTTTGTCCTTGAAATTGAAAGCCATGAATTTGCACTAGTACTAACTTTTTCTTTTGCCATTGCAAACCATCCTGGTGCTTTTTCTCTTGTAAATGAAAACCATCCTTTATTTTCTTCCTTATTTACATTTTCAATATTATTACTATTTTCATTATTTTCATTTGATTTATTCTAAAAAATTTATTATTAAATAAAAATTAAAAGTGTAAATAAATAATTTATTTTTATAATACATAATCCCATTAATAATCATAATTATTTATAAATTATAAATAAACTTATATTTAATAATATTATAAAAAAAAATTATTTTGAAATAATTTTATTTATAAATATTATAAAAAATCATAACTATTATTATTAATTACCAAATCTTTATTTTGTTTATTTTCATTTTGTAAATTTTTTACAGAAGTTGGAATAGGTAATTTTGAATTTGAAATAATAAGTGGGGATGATCTTGAATTTTTTAATAATGGTGAAGTTATTTTTGCAGGCTTAATTGGAGGTGCTGCTGGAATTTCATCTAATATTTGAATTTTTGGTGAATTTTCAGGATTTGGCTTATCCGATGATTTATTCATAGCATGGTGAGTTATTTCTTTTTGATTTTTTTTGTATTTGCTTACTTGTTGATGTAGTTACACTGCTTTCTGAATCTATATTTATTGATTTAATTAATGGAGAATGACTTTCCGGTATAGGTATTTTACTGTTACTATTAAATAATTGTGATAGTTCATTTTTTTTGGGTATTAAATTTGAGTGAGATGAAGCTTTATGCATTGTTGAATGAATTTCAAAAGGTGTTGTTATATTATCTTCTATAATATTTCCTTCACTTAATGAATTTCTTTTTAATCTACCATCATTTATTCTACCATCAATTGGTACATTTGAATTTGCTGCAATTTGTTCAAAATATAATTTTCTTGCAGCAACAAATGATGCTTTTGAAAACTCATTGGCCATTGAAAATACAATTTTAAATATTACAAATATTACATATAAATGTATAAATGTCTCTGAATAAAGTATATAATTAAATATACCTAAAATTTAATTAAATCTATGATAAAACTTAATTTCCTTTTATTAAATAAATAAAAATCCTTTTTTTTTTTATTTTATTTTGTTATATTAATATATTTATTGAAATATAAATAAAAAGTTAATCGTTTATTAATGTTTGTATTTTTGTTAAATAAGTTCGAAATTTAAAAATTAATTTATTTAAAATACAAGTATTTATCTATTATTTTTAATTTTTTTAATTTTTAAACCAAAATTTTATATATATAATTTGATTATTATTATTATTATTAATGCATTATATATAAATAATAGACTGAATAAAATATGCTTTTATTATTGTTAAGATATTAATATATGTTGAAATATTTTACAAATAAATAATAATATCTATGCATTTAAATTAACTTATAATATCATTTTAATTTACAAATAAATATGCTGTAATATATTTTGTAATAACAAAAATTTATAATTAGATAATTGTAAAATAAATAAATAAATAGATAATTAAAAGTATTAAAGGATTTCTATTAAGCTAATTTGTTTAAATATAAGGATAAACTTTTATTTTAAATATTTTTAATATTTTTTATTTTTAATAATTTTTGTTTTAATAGAGAAGAGTAAAAAAAAAAAAAATATAAAAAATATTTAAAATTATGAAATTATATATATTATATTTGTATATAATTAATTATATAAATTAATATATATTAAAAAATGATCCTTAAATATATATGAAATAAAATTATTTTACTAAAATATATTTATTATTTTAATTAAGCGGTATATATAGCAATATATTTTATATTAATTACATTATATATTAATTTAATTTTATATTCCATATTAAAAATTAATATTATCTCTTAAATGAAAAAATTTTTTGACTAATGGCAATTGTTATTACTTTCCATATATGTTAATAAAAATTTATTAATTTTAATCGATTATTATTCCTCTATATATTACTATATTATATATTGAATGTAATTATATTGAATTTTATATTACATATTAATATAATAAATTACTTTTTTTGTCGTTTTTTTTGTCTATTCTTTTTCTTGAACTAATAAAAAATTTTTATTCATAAATTTTAATATAAAATTATAAAATATATGTACTAATATTACAATTTTAATTAATATTTATTATTAATAAAATAATAATAAAATTAATAATATTAATAATATTGTTTATTACTTAATAGAATAAATGTTTTAATTTAATGTTTTTTTTTTTTTTTTTTTTTTTTTTTTGAGCACCCTAGTATTATTTATTAAAATATAAATGAATTATTACTTTTTCTTTTGTATAGTTTATATATTGTAATTGTAATATATTAATATAATTGAAATTTAGATTATTTATATATTTACTTTTCAAATTATAAATATTAATATTTTTTTTACTTCAAATTATAAATATTAATATTTTTTTTACTTCAAATTATAAATATTAATATTTTTTGACTTCAAATTATAAATATTAATATTTTTTGACTTAAAACTTTATATTTTTTAAATTTTATTATAGAAAATTTTATAAAATAAATGATTATACCTTTTATATTAAAACCACCAATAAAATATCAAGCTATTTCAATAGTTATCAATATTTTTTAATATATAAATATATTTAATAAATTTATTTTCTGTTAAATTTTAAAGAATTAGAGTACTATATTAATATAATTGTTTTATTTATAATTATTAGTTTTTATTTATAATTATTAGTTGTATTTTAATTTATAAAATTAATTTTTATATATTATATTATTTTATTATGAAGATAATATTTCATACCTAACTTTTATTTATTTTTTATAATA
Source organism: Neocallimastix lanati (nom. inval.) (assembly GCA_016946835.1). Lineage (NCBI taxonomy): Eukaryota > Fungi > Neocallimastigomycota > Neocallimastigomycetes > Neocallimastigales > Neocallimastigaceae > Neocallimastix > Neocallimastix lanati (nom. inval.). The sequence continues at coordinate 276,025 of JACVTC010000142.1, forward strand.
ATAATAATAATAATAATAGTTTTTTTTTTTTTTTTAACTTTATTGTTTTTAAATTTTAATTTTCAGCTAATTTTTTTTTATATATTAGAAATTGTTGATTTCTATTTTTTTATTTTTTTATTATATAGTGATAATTATATATATCATTTAATACTTTTAATTGCAAGAATACAAAAAAAAAAAAAATAAAAAAAAAAAAATAGATTAAAAGTTTATTATTTTCAAAAAAATATTAAATTATACTATTTTTAAAATAAGTAGGTGATGTTTAAATTATCTTTATAAAATTGAATCTAATATTATATTTTGTGTGAATTAATTGAATAAATAAATGTTTACTATTTGGAATAAATTGTAAAGGATTGATTAATTATAACTATTTAATTTTATTTTTATTATTTTGTAATAAAAATAATATTAGATAATTTTTTATTCAATTATATACTGGTATTGTTAATAAGATAATTTTTTATTCAATTATATACTGGTATTGTTAATACTTTTATTTATTTGAATTTTGATATGTATAAATAAAATTAATTTTTTTTTTTTTTTTTTTTTTTTTTATAAAAAAAAAAAACAAACATTATACATTAATTATTAATATTACTATTACTATTATTATAATTATATCTTTTCAAAATCTTTTATTATTATTAAATTTATATATGTATGCATTTATTAAAATTTGTTATATATTAATATAAAAATATATGTTACAAAAATATTGTTTTTAATAGATAATAAATTAATAAATAAAGAAATAAATAAGTAAAAATCAAAAAAAGTTTTTTTATTGTATCTTTTATACATATATATATATAATCCTTTTCTTTTATTTTATTCAATCTGTTCTTTATATATATATATATAATCCTTTTCTTTTATTTATTTTTTTTTGTTTTATTCAATCTGTACTATATTTTCATATACTACTATTTATTTATTTTTATTTTTAATTTTATTTTTAATTTTATTTTTAATTTTAATTTTATTGTTATTGTTATTGTAATTTTTATCTTTATCTTTATTTTTATATTTTCATTTCATTTCATTATATTTTTTTTTAAAAAGATAATTTATTTATTATAAAAACAAAAAAACAAAAAAACATTGAAATTGCGATTCAGAATACTTTTTTTTTGTTCTAATGATATCCTGAAGGATAACAAATATAACAAAAAAAAAAAAAAAAAAAAAAAGGATAAATCACTTAACTAGATGTAATGTATAACTATTATATTTAAAATTTAATAACTAATATAAAAAAATTATGATAAATAATAGATAGATAAACAAATAATAAATAAATAAATTAATAGATGAATAATAAATAAATAATAAATAAATAATAAATAAATGTATAATAAATATATAATGAATAGTAATATCAAGTAATCTAATTTCGCTTTTTTTATTTTTTATAATAATAAATTTTTAAAGTACAAAATAATGTTTTAAGACACTGTTTTGTATTAATTTTATTCTGTAAATTTATAAATATAAATATTAAAAGAAAAATAAAAAATAAAAATAAATATATTAAGTGATTTAATATAATTATAGCCAATAGAATTAAAATGATCTAGTAATAAATTGAAAAAAGTAGCAGATAAATATAATATATATCATATATAAATTTTTGTGCCACTAAAACTTTGTGGATTTTAAATTTTTTTAAACTGTAACATTTTTAAAGTTGATAAGGATATACCAATAATATTAAAGTTTTATAATAATACTTAAGAATTATGTAAGTTTGTTAAATAATATAAATAGAAAAATAAAAAAAATTATATAATGAATATTATTTTTTTTTCTATATTTAAAAATTTACTTAATTCAAAAAGAAAAAATAAAGAAAAAAAATTAATATTCATTATATAATTTTTTTTTATTTTTCTATTTATATTATTTAACAAACTTATATAATATAATTCTTAAGTAAATTTTTTATTATAGTTTAAGTGAAAACTTTTGATACAAAAAGACAAAAAACATACATATAATCAAGTTAATTAGAAACATAAATTATGTGTCTTTTGTAGAATAATAAATGAAATTTCATTGATAAATAAAAAAGAAATCAGTATATTAAATGAAACTTTACTGATAAATAAAAAAGAAATCAGTATATTAATTTATATTAATATATTATTTTAATCATATTATTATTATTACTATTACTGGTTACTCGTAACATTAAAATAAGTAATTTTATGATCTTTATTATTATATTTAAGATAAAGTTTCAACAAATAAAGTTGCCATTTTATTGTAAATAGCAAATAAATTTTAATTATTGATATTATCTATTTTTATTATGAATAATAAATAAATAAAAGTAAAAAAAAAAAAAAATTTAAATACTAAATTAATTATATGAATAATAAATTGTGTATTTTTTATGATTTATTATTTATGATTTATTATTTATGATATATAATTCATAATTCATAGTTCATAATACATAATAATAAATAATAATAAATAATATAAATAATATAAAAAATAAATAATAAATAATAAATAATAAATAATAAATAATTAATAATAAATAATAAATAATAATAATAAATAATAAATAATAAATAATAAATAATAAAAATAAATAATAAATGATAAATAATAAATAATAAATAAAGATAATAAATAATAAAAATAAATAATAAATGATAAATAATAAATAATAAATAAAGATAATAAATAATAAAAATAAATAATAAATGATAAATAATAAATAATAAATAAAGATAATAAATAATAAATAAAAATAATAAATAATAAATAAAAATAATAAATAATAAATAAAGATAATAATAATCTAATTTTTTTAGTATTTACAAAACTAGCAAAATTATAACCATAAATAAAAATACTCATCATCATAGTATAAGAACAATATAAAAATTATTTAACATAAATAATCAAAATGTTAATTAATAATGAAGAAAGGTTCTAATTAATATGTAACAAACAAACAAACAAACAAACAAACAAACAAATAAATAAATAAATAAATAAATAAATAAATAAATAAATAAATAAATAAATAAATAAATAAATAAATAAATAAATAAATAAATAAATAAATAAACATAAAGCAATTAATATAATTAATATAGTATTAATATTAAAAATAATAATAATTTATTAAAATATTAAAATTTTATTTAATTAAATAAGTAAAAAAAATGACAGAGATTATTTCAACATCTAAAAAGAAATATAAATATAAAATTTTTTTTGAAGAAAATCAACAATAAAAAATATTAAATAATTATAATATTTTTTTTTTTTTTTTTTTTTTTTTTTTTTTTTTTTTTTTTTTTATTTTTACAATAAAAGTTGTTATTATATATTAGTTTGATTTTATAAAATAAATAAAAAAATATTAAATTAAAATGTATTCATAATATAATAAAATTTTCAAATCTATATTATGTTAGTATATAAAATTTTTATTAACAGTTTCTTTCTTTAATAATTGATATTTCTATTTATTATAAAAAAAATAATAATTGATAATTCTATTTATTATAAAAAAAATGAAGTATTGAATACAATAAATATATATTAATATTTAATCAGTATTAGAATATCAATAAAGGAAGAAGATAAGCAATAAAGATAAATATATAATAGCAAAAAACGAAAAAAAAAACGAAAAAAAAAATAAAAAAAAAAAATAAAAATATAATAAAATAAAATAAGAAATAAAAACAAATACAAAACAAACGAACTAAAATATATATAAATATATTAAAATCAAAATTCAAATATTTGTACCATTTTTACTAGGAAAAAAACATTAATTAACCTGATGAAAATCATAAATTTTATACAGTATTTTTTAATTTTAATTCTAATAGTGGTTGATTCTGATGGAATGACCCTAAAACGCAAAAATGAATTAAAAGAAAAAACTAAACAAATGATATATCATGCCTTTAATGGATATATGAAATATGCATTTCCTATGGATGAATTATATCCATTAACTTGTAAAGGAAGAACTAGAGATTATGCTAATCCAGATAATTATGGAATTAATGATGTTTTGGGAAATTATACTTTGACTCTTATTGATTCCTTAGATACTTTAGCTGTTATTGGTGATAAAAAAGCTTTTCAAACTGCTGTTGAAGATATTATAAAAACCGTAGATTTTAATTGTGATTGTAAAGTTCAAATATTTGAAGTTAATATTAGAATCTTGGGTGGTCTTTTATCAGGTCATTTGTTTGCTATAAGTGATGACTACGGGGTAAAATTAGATAATTATAACAATGAATTATTAGATTTGGCATATAATTTAGGTAAAAGATTATTACCAGCATTCGAATATTATAAAAGTGAAATTCCTTTGACAAGAGTATGTACCTGTATATATTTTTTTTTTTTTTTTTTTTATAAATATTATACTTTATAATAATTGTATTTTAATTTATAAATTAAATTGTTACATTAAAGTAAAAAAAAAAATTGATTAAATATTATAAATAGAGTTTTACAGAGAAGAATCCAAAATGACAAAAATATAAAATATAGAATATGGTTTAAATCTTTAAAATAAAAATATATTAATAATTAAAATTATTTCAAAATTCATTTTATATAGGTTAATTTAAAAAAAGGTGTATTACCTAATGAAACTAATAATTGTTCAGCAGGAGCAGGTACTTTAATTTTAGAATTTGGAACTCTAAGTCGTTTAACAGGAGATATGAGATTTGAGGTAATATATTGTTATGTATCATTATAAAAAAAAAAAAAAAATAATTAAAAAAGCAATAAAATAATAATTAATTACATTTTGAATAATTATGCTTCTATAATATATAAGAAATTATTCATAAATATTATATTTTATTATGTTATGTTTTTATTAAATATCAAATTATAAATAATTTAACTAGTTTTACTAATTTTTTTTTTTTTTTTTTTTTTTTTTATTATATGTTTAAATATTACAAAATGTATATTATTATTATTATTATTATTATTATTATTATTATAATTTATTTAAATACAAAAGAATTACGCACGGAAGGTATAATTGTCGTATATATAATGATATAATTGTAAAGAGTAATAATTATTAGATAATATACTTAATTATTATAATTATTATTTATTTATTTATTTATTTATTATAACAATTTTTTATATAATTTTTTTTTAAATAAATGCATAAATAAATGCATAAATAAATAAATAAATAAATAAATTAGGCATTATTTAAATTATGGAATAAACGTTCAAAATTAGATCTCGTTGGTAATACAATTAATTCATCTTCTTCAAAAGTAAAAATAATAGAAATGAATTTATAAAAATATATTGATTTTTTTTAAAAAATTTGAATCATAATTAATAATTGATTTATATTATAATTATATATTTTAGTGGGAAAATACTATTTCAGGAATTGGTGCTGGTATAGATTCTTTATTGTAGGGACTTTAATATAAAAAAACAATTAATCAATAAAAATATTACATTAAAAATATTAATAATTATATATATATATATAAATTATATATTGGATTAAAATATTTATATTTAAAAAAGTGAATACATGTTTAAAGCTTATATTTTATTTGGAGATCCTGATTACCTAAAAATGTTTAATGATTCTTACAAGGCTATTCTAAAGTATGTGAAAGATCAAGATGGCGTTTATGTAAATGTAAATATGGATACTGGATTTTCTGTTTCATCTAATATGGATGGGTATAAAAATAATTTATATTTTGAATCAATTATAGTATTAATGTCTATTATTTATTTATTAATATGTTTTTAAAATATAATTCATTAATTTTAAATTATAATTAGTTTATCAGCATTTTTTCCCGGGTTACAAGTAAATGATAATGATAATAATAAAATTAATATTAATTATTATGCTTATTGATTCATAAAATAATGTATTTATATAATTTTATTTTATTATACTATTAATAAGGTTTTAATAGGTGATATACCTAATGCTATTCATCTTCATCAAATATTTGCAGAATTATGGAATAAATATCATGCTATACCTGAGGTATTTAATTTTAATAAAAAAGAGGTTGAAAATGATTATTATTTGTTAAGACCGTATGTATAACCTATAACCTATAATATATATAAATAACAATATATATATATGTATTAAATAATGAACTTAAATATTTAATATTAACAATTAAAATGTTATTTTAATAATAATAATAATAATAATAAAATCAATAGTGAATTTATTGAATCCAATTATATGCTTTATCAGGTAATTTATATATATTATATAGATACTTTTTCACCTTAAATTTATTATTTATTTATTTATTTATTTATTTATTTATTATTATTATTATTATTATTATTATTTTTTTTTTTTTTTTTTTTTTTTGAAGGCAACAAAAGATCCATATTATTTAGTTATTGGTGAAATGATTTTATATGATATAGAGAATTTTTGTAAAACAGAATGTGGTTATGCTCAATTAAATCCTTTAACTTCTTTAAAAAAAGAAGATAGAATGGAAAGTTTTTTCATAAGTGAATCTTTAAAATATTTATATTTATTATTTGATGAAGGTATTAATATATATATATATATATATAAGTATATAAGTATATACTTTAAAATATAATTTTAATATATTTATGTATTATTCTTTATTATTCAATAATATTTATAAATATATATATATATATATTAGACAATAGAATTAATAAAGAATTTACGAATTCAGTTTTTACAACAGGTATATTATTTATCATGATGTAAATTATAATAATAAATTTTTATTAAATATTTTATTAACAATTGTAAAATTTGAAAATTTAATAATTATATATATATATAAAAGAGGGACATTTTCTTCTTCTTCCTCATTCAGTTTATCATAATAAAAATTATGAAAATTCATCTCATTTAAATTCAGAATATGATTCTAAAGGTAAATGTCCATATATGGTATTTCATTTAGGAAAACCATTAATTTCAGATAATGAAAAAATGAAAATATTTACATTAGTAAATAAAGTGACACCGAGAGAAGAATTATTATATACAAATCCGGTGTGTCCAATTGATATTAAAAAGGAATCTATTGATCTTCATGTTAAGTCTGATAATGATAAAGACCAAGAAAACTATCCTCCATTTAAAATTATTGAAAAACCAAAATATTATGTTATTAATACTCTTTATAATGTTGACATTGAAATTACGAAATTTGGAACTAGTACTCAACTTATGACTAAAATTAATAAAATTAAATTAAATTTAAATAAAAATGTTTATATTATAATGGAAGGGATAGAGTTTTTATTAAGTCCAGATGCTTTCCAAGATAACCTGTAATATAAATAATATATATTTAAATAATAAATAATAATACAAATAAATATAAGTACATCTCCATTTTATTTATTTATTTATTATTTTATTTAATTTTATTTTATTTTTATATATAAACATTATATTTACATTAAATGAAAAATAGTAAAATATATAATTTAAAATGCAATAAAATAATGATTACAGCTGCTAAAGCAATATATGGTCCACAATTAAATGCAGAACAAGTTTGGGATATGAATATAATACCAATTTTTAAAAATTCAAACTACTCAAATCCATCCTTAGCTGAAGGTTGCTCTGAATATTCACCAAAATATAAAGAAATTATTAAAGGAAAAGTTATTATGGTTTCACGAGGAAGTTGTTTCTTTAGTGAAAAAACTAAATATGCAATGAAAGCAGGTGCTGCTGGTATTATTATTGCTAATACAAATAATCAGATTTATACTATGTCACCATATAAAGAAAATAAATTTAATCCAATCCAATATAAAATGCTACTTAATAAATTTAAGGAACTTGAACAAGAAGTTATTGATTTGGTTGAAAATGATATTCCTTATCATAAAAGAAAACAAGAAGTTGATGAATATACCATCCCTTCATTAATGGTTTCAAAAAGCGACAGTGAATTAATTATGAAACAATATTTAAAGCCTCTGTCAAATTATAGCAAAAATGAATTTAAAAATTTATTAAAATTATATCAAACTTTTTCTACTATTCATGGTACACTATCTTGGAATTTAATGGGTTTTAAATATAATGATTTAATAAAAGTAAAGCCAGTCGATCTTCAATATGATGGAAAGATTATAAGTAATATTAAAATTATAAAAACAAGAAGAAGAAAAGTATTAGATATGACCCCATTATCAAATATTATGAATGAGACATATGATGAAATAAAAGACCAAAAAGACCATATGAACAGTAAAGATAACAATAAATTAACTAATAATACAGATATGGATGATTTATTTAATAAAAATAAAAATTATACATATTCTTCTAGCGGTACCGATAACTCTAATTCCAATCAAGATCAAGACCATCATAATCATAAAAGTTATAATAATGATTATAATAATGAAAATTAATAAAAAAAAATAAAATAAAAATAAAAATAAAAAAATAAAAAAATAAATAAAAATAAAAAAATAAAAAAATAAAATAAAATAAAATAAAATAAAATAAAAAAAAGAAAAAAAAAATTTTTTTTATTATTAATAATATTTGATTGATTTTATATAATAATATTATTTTCATTTTTATTACTATAAATTTATAATTATTATCATTATCATTATTATACATTATATAAAATAATAATTATTGTTATACATTTTTTTTTTTTTTTTTTTTTTTTTTTAATTCCATTAGAGTTATATCAGATATTAACCAATGTTTACATAAGTCTAAAGCATTTAATGTATAGTATAAAAAAAAAAAAGTTAAAAATGTATATTTGTATAAACAAAGAATATATATTAATAAAATTAAGCAATTAAGAAAATAGGGAAAAAATATAATATTTTTGAATTAAAAATATAAATATATAAACTTAAAAAAAAAATTTATTTTTTTTAATATACTGAAAAAGCTCAAACAGCTTTTAATCGAGGCTTGTTTTAGAGTTTTCGGTTTAAAAATAAAAACCTACAATACTACTATTTATAAAATATATAAGGAATTATTTATAATTCCTGAAGCTAGTTTTTGGGTTTAGGCGATGATTCTATACTTTAAAAAGTGGAAAGAGCCTTCTTGTATTATTTTTCATTTTGTCAAAAATATATCAACACTTTCACATTATTCATGGACAAAAAAAAGCGCCTAGATTAACAATACGCAAACACAATAATAAACTTCTTGGAGAAATATAGAAGTTTTACTGGGAGAATATTCATTATTCAAGTACTCCTGCAATTACATATAAGATATTCAAAATTAGTTTTGAAAAATTTATTCAACGTCTATCTTAAAATATTCACTACTTTATCTTTTTTTTTTTTTTTTTTGAATTGGATGAATGGATTAAATGTGGATTGTGAAACTTTATGTAAAAAGCAAACTCCTTTTGTTGTCATTGTTTTAATTTGTAATATTACTTTCTCAGCCATTAATATTTAAATTATATTCTTTAATGCAATGTTCGTGCACATCACATATGTGACAATAACATTTAATATCATTCTTATATCTATTTTTTTTTTTTTTTTTTTTTTTGTTGTTGAAGTTAAAGGGCTTTTTATTTACCTTATTATATTATAATAAATAAATAAATTAAATAAAATAAATAAAAGAATAAAATAAAGCTTTTATGTTTTAAAGTTTTTGTTGTATTTATTATAATATTTTTTATTAAAACACACAAATAATTACAATCGGTGTATTGATATAATCTGCACTTTTGCTTTTGAGATTTTTTTGTTGAAATTTTTACTAATCATTAATATCAATTTGGCATCAATTTTCGTAGCCTTTTTGATAATTAGTTTATCATCTAATAACAGATTTGGAACATTATTGTTAACAACCTCTCCGTTATTGTTAACAGCAAGTGGTGCAATAATATTTACAACTGCTTGTACAGCATAGATGTTTTGAATTGGGATTAAGAGGTTTATGTTGGTAACAATGTCTGTAATGATCCTGTTGGTTACATCATTTCCATTTGGAATGTAAATAATGAATTCATCATTTAAATTAACAATAATATCAGATTCCAAAAATTCCTTAATACCATAAATTTTGGCAGCGTTTGAAATAAGAAAATTACACTCGTTAAAGTAGGACTTTCCTAGAAAGGGCTAGTCTTTAGCGAAAGGTAGTTTCTTGAGACATACCGATTTTAAAAAGTATTTTTGAATATTAAAACAGAATCAAATGAGATTCTTTATCTGATATAACATTGCTTATTTATTTAATATAATAATGTTAAAGCATTATGATTAACAAGGAGAGAAACTGATAGTACATTTATGGTATATCATAATAAGAACATATATCATGTGAATATCATTGTTATATATGTCCAAGTTACATAAAATATTTAAAAAATTATTAAAATAAATTTATACATCATAAAATAAATATTAATTTACATGAAACATAAATACACTTTAAATTATTTAGTAGTTATCAATAATAATAATAATAATAATAATAATAATAATAATAATAATAATAATAATAATAATAATAATAATTGTTCAAGGTTGTGGATTCAGAGAACACGAACAAGTATTACACCAAGTGTTTTAATATATATTTATTATATATTTTTATTTATTTATTTATTTAGAAAATACATGTATCTTTATTATTATAAAATCAACAAGAAAAAATAATTTAATTTTTAATTAAACTATAAAATAACTATATACAAAATAAGGTTATAATTAATGAGGCTTGTGTGACATATTAGATATGTTATGCATAATGTTCATATAACATTGCTAATATTTAACATTCCCCCTACATTTTGCATTACATATTTACAAAAAAAAAATAAATTTTTTTTTATTTTCTATATTAAATTTGTATTAATAAATTTTTTTTTTTTTTTTTTTTTTTTTTTTTTTTTTTTTTTTTTTTTTTTTAATCAAAAATAAAATCAGTGAAAATTTTCATTTTTGGACCTGAAATATTTTTAGTTAATGAGTCTGCAACCATATTTTCTGTATCAACATATTTTAATGATACTTTTCCTTCATTTATTTTTTCATTAACATATTTATATTTTATATCCATATGTTTACATCTTGCATTAGAATTTTCATCTTCTGCAATGAATTTGCATGATTTGTTATTAATATTTATTTTTAGAGTAAAGTTGTTATTAAATATTTCACCCAATAATTTTTGTAACCATATACCATGTTTAGTACATTCAGTTAGGCTGACAAATTCCGCTTCCGCTGTTGATAAAGTTACACATTTTTGTAATTGTGATTTCCAAGAAATAGGACTATCTCCATTAAGAAATATATATCCTGTTGTTGATTTTCTTGTTTCTTCATCTTCAGCAAAATCTGCATCACAATAAACAGATATATTTTTGTCTCCCTTATAATGAATTGATTTTTCTTTTGTTGAATTTAAATATTGTAAAATCATATGAGCTGATTTTAAATCTACTTCTTTTGGATATTCTGAATGTCTTGCTGCTTGATTAACAGCAAAAGCTATATCTGGTCTTGTTTTAGTAGATATAAATAATAATTCTCCTATGATTGATTTATAGATTGTTTTGTCAATTTCTGGAGAATTTTCTCTTTCTTCTTTAGTAATTTTTCTACTAGGATATTTGATTGGTTTTGTTTTCTTCATATTATATTTTTCAATTAATTTTTCTATGTAATCTATTTGATTAATTTTGTATCCTTGATCTGTCTTGAAAATGTTTATTCCAATTATTTTATCAGCATTTGTATATTTTGAAATTTGATATTTATTTTAAAGATTGTTTGATACATATTTTATTTCTTCTTCAGTTCCTGTAAGTAAAATATCATCAACATATAGACTTAATACTAATGATAATTTATTATTTTTATATTTAGTAAATATACACTTATCAGTATTAATTTGTTTAAGTCCTATACTTATTAAGAATTTGGATATTTCATTATTCCACTCTCTACCAGCTTGTTTTAAGCCATATAGAGCTTTCTTTAGTAACCAATACTTACCTTTGTTATAATTTTTATCTCCTTTTGGAATTTTCATATAGATTTTTTCTTTTAATTTATCATTCAGGTAAGCTGCTTTTATATCTAATTGTTTTAACTCCCAATTATATCTTGCAGCTATTGCAATAGTTATTCTAAGACTATCGGCTTGCACTGTTGGAGAGTATGTGTTGTTATAGTCTATTCCTTCTCTTTGTTTGAAACCTTTGGCTACCCATCTTGCCTTTTTTGTTCCATCATCTTTTGTAGTGAATATCCATCTTCCATCAATTAATGTTGCATTACGAGGAATACTGTTAATTATTTCCATAACTCTTTGATTATACATGTTATTTAGTTCTTTATTTATGGCTTGTTTCCATTGTTTTGAATCTTTTGAGTTAATTGCTTCCTCATAATTTGATGGATTATTAAATTTGATATTTAAAATTTTGTTTTTCTTTTTTGGATTTGTATTATTTTCTTTTATAACGTCATCATTATTATTTTTTCCATTATCATTTTCATTAATGAATTTTCTTTTATTGTTATTAGAATTTGTTTCACTATTGTTAGAATTTGTTTCACTATTGTTATTATTATTTAAATAATTTTTATTATTATCCTTGGTGTTAATTGTAGTTTTGGTATTGTTATTATTTTTATTATTTTCAATAGTGTTTTGTTTATTTGTAATATTGTTATTATTATTATCTGTGGTATCGGTATTGTTGTTATTATTGTCAGCAGTTTCAAAATTATTATTATTTGAATTATTCATATTAATATTCTTGGTATTTGAATTATTATTGTTTAAGTTATTATTTAAATTTTGATTATTCATAAATTGTGAATTATTATCTGAATGTTCCCCCTGAATTTGTGAATTATCAAAATCAAAAAGAGAATCAACGGAATCATTTGATAAGAAAGTAGTTTCAATAGATCCAGGAATATTTTCCATAAAATAAACATCTCTTGCAGATAGAATAGAATTAGTAGTTATATCAAGGATTTTATAACCTGTAGAGTCAGAAGCATAACCAAGAAAGATACCTGGTTTAGTATTATTATCTAATTTATTTTTCTTATGATTATTATAAAAATAAACTCTGCAACCAAAAACTTTTAAATGGGATATATTAACAGGCTTGTTGAAGAAAACTTCATCAGGAATAAGAGAGTTATTGCCTTGATGAGGATTAAGATTATAGAGACGACAAGCACATAAAATTGCTGAATCCCAAAAGTTAATAGGTAGTTTCGCAGAAGATAAGAGTGTTTTAACACAGTTATCTAAGGTTTGGTTAAGACGTTCTGCACGACCATTTTGCTGAGGGCAATTAGGTAAAGAATGAATAAATTCAATACCATTATCCGCAAGATATTTTATTAAATTAGGGTTATCGTATTCTCTTCCATTATCGGTTTTGAGAGTAACTATGTTATAACTAGTGGTATTTTTCATTAGCTTATGGAAGTGAATAAACGCGTTACATACATCGGATTTATTCTTTAATAAATAAATCCAGCATTTTCTTGAGAAGTCATCTAAGAATGTGACATAATAATTGTAACCGTTGTATGATGTGATAAATTTTCCAACAACATCTGAATGAATAAGTTGTAATGGATGTGTTGATTTATTAAAAGATGAGTAGAAAGGTTTTTTCTTCATTTTACTAATATGGCATTGAGAACAATCCTTTTTATTATGTAAATTTGTATGTTTTAAAACAAAGCCTTGAATATTTTTATTATTATTAAAGTGTCCTAATCTAGCATGCCATAAATCGTAATCAAAATTTATTACATTTGTGTTGTTAATTAAATTATAATTATTTATATTATGTGTATTTAGTGTAAATAGGAAGTCATAATTTGCATGTAGCGTTGAAATCAGTTTATTGTTTTTATAAATTTGTAGACGATCTTTATTTTTGATAACGTCATAATCCATTATGAGAGTGTAACCTTTTAAAATCAAACAATGGGTAGATAACAAATTATTTTTAATATTGTCAGCATAATATACCTTTGATAGTTCTAAAGAGTTGTTGTCAAAGATTCCAATATATTTTCCAACTTTTTTAATTTTTTCGGATTTACCATTAGGATATGTGATTGATTTATTTTTTATATTTTTAGTGTTTTTTAATTTTTAAGTTCATTTGTTAAATTTATAGGACATCCTGAATCAATTATCCATTCAGTTTTGTCATTTTCTTTGGTAGATTGTGTAATATTATTTACCGTAATATTACCGGAGAATCCGATGTTTATATTTTCTTCTTCACTATCTTCATTATCAGTTGAATCTGATTCATTTTTAATGTTATTGCTATGAAATTTTGTATTCTTCCTACCTTTTTGCTTTCTGATATCATTTTTTCTTGGATTGTTTCTATTTTTTATTCTTTCTTTTAACATTAAAGAAACATGTGTCGGTAGTATGTCCATCTTTTTGACATATATAGCAATAATTTTCTTTATTTTTAATTTCATAATTTTTATTATTTGGTTTATTTATATTGGTTTTACTGACGGCATTTACCTGGTTCTTTAGATTTGGATTTTCTTCAATTTTTTTGATTTCTTTACATTTTTTAATAAATACTTCCATGGTAATAATTGAATTCTTCAAGTCACTAAAGGTTTTAAATTGGATTAAATTTATTGGATGGATTCCAATTTTGACAAGTTCATCAGCGGCGAATAATATTTTGGTTTCTTCATCTAACGTTGACTTGCCCAGTTTATTAGCTTCCCTTTTGTGTGATTCGAAGAGTGTATTTAAATTATTCAAATATAATTTATAATCATTATTTTCTATTTTTAATGTTTTAATTTTATATTCGATTTTATATAATTTTGATGGCCCTGACTGGTCAAATCTACTTTTCAGTTCTTCTATCATTTCATAAGCTGTTTGACAGTCAATGATAAATTTACATGTTGGTTCGTCCAAACTGTTTTCAATAATAGATTGAGTTGCGTTGTCTTCTTCATTTTGGATTTCTTCCATATTATTAGGATCAATTTTGACATTAATATATTGGATTAACTTTAAAGCTGTTAAATGTCTTTTTAAAGCTTTAAACCACCTTGGAAAGTTTTCAGTAGTGAGCCCAAAATTTGTATAGTTAAACACGGATTTCTTGGTCATATCAATTATTACAGTGTTACTGGTATTATTATTTTGCACTGTACTGACCTTAGGGATAGAAGATGTACTTTCTTCATAATCTTGATTTGTTTCATTGATTTCATCTTCAGTATTCTGTGATGATTGGGAACTATTTTCCTTTATGAAACCTTTTTTAGATTTTCCTCCCATCTTAAGAATTAAATGTTTTAACAATTTTTAATAAAATTATAGTTTATTTTAAAATAAATAAATTTAATATCTCCTTAAGAATTTATATATTCGAGTTGTCTCTTAGAGTCGAATGAGACTCTTAATCTGTTCAAGGTTGTGGATTCAGAGAACACGAACAAGTATTACACCAAGTGTTTTAATATATATATTTATTATATATTTTTATTTATTTATTTACTTAGAAAATACATGTATCTTTATTATAAAATCAACAAGAAAAAATAATTTAATTTTTAATTAAACTATAAAATAACTATATACAAAATAAGGTTATAATTAATGAGGCTTGTGTGGCATATTAGATATGTTATGCATAATGTTCATATAACATTGCTAATATTTAACAATAATAATAATAATAATAATAATTATTGTTATGTATATATTTAATTTTATTTATTTATTAATATATTTAATATAAACAAGTCTGAGATTAAAATAAAAATAATCAGGTGAAATATATATACTAAATTTAATCAAATGATTTCGTGATTTACATAAAAATAAGAAATAAATTATTTACATAAAAGAATGATATTAACGAATGTGAAACGGGGAGAGCGCGTTTCGGAACCGCACGTGAATAGATATAAGCCACATGTTTTTTGAGATGGCGTATTATATATAAATTTTTTATATAAATAAATAATTAAATAATAATTAAATAAATATTTTATTTTATAATAATTTCATAATTTAATATATATTTGATAATAAAAAATAAAAAAATAAAAAAATAAAAAAATAAAAAAAAAATAAAAAAATAAAAAAAATAAAAAAAATTAAAAATAAAAAAAAAAAATAAAAAAATAAAAAAGATTAAAAAAATAAAATTACAAAAAAAATAAAATAAAATATTTTCATTTTTATTTATATTTATAACTGTAATTTTTAAAAAAATTGAAAATACATATTAAATAAAAAATAAAAAATAAATATTTCATATTTATTAATATTTATATTAAAAATTTTGATGGAGGGAAATCTAAAAATTGATATAAGTGAAACAAATCGAGGAAAAGAGCAAATAATTATAGATCGAAAATTTAAATATAATTTTTCAAAATTAAAAAAAGATAATACAAAAATATATAGATGTACAGAATATAAAACATTAAATAAATGTAAGTCTTTTATTATTTTAAATGATAATAAAGAGGTTTTAAATTATGATTCTTCCCATAATCATCCTGGTAATGAAATTAATGCATCCAAATCATTAATAAAACATAAAATTAAAGATGAAATAAAAAAAAGTTTGATTCCTTCTGATATAAAATCAAAAATTTAATAAAATTTCTCAAGAAATAGGATATATATGCCCTGAATATAAAACAATTAAATCCCAAATAACAAGATATAAAAACAAACAATTATTTCCTAATGTAAAAACATTTGATGAAGTTCCTAATGTATCTGAATATTATAAAACAATAAGAGGTGAATACTTTATGATATTCAAAAATTCTAATATAATAATTTTTCAATCACCATTCCAAGCAAAATTATTTATGGAGAATAAACATATATTTGCTGATGGTACATTTTTAATAGCTCCAACTAATAGTTATCAAGTATTCATTACCAGAACTTATGTTACAGAATTAAATTGTTTTTACACTACTTCCATGTCAATATTAAAAAACAAAGAACAAACAACTTACGAAATATTATTTAATGAAATAAAAAAAAAAATATAATTAAATATAATACAAATATTAATTTCTCAGAAAAAATTTTTCATTGTGATTTTGAAAAAGGAATATCTAATGCTGTGGAAAATATTTTTCTCAATATAAATATTAAATATTGTTTTTGGCATTATAAAAGATTATTAATGACAAAAAAAAATAAATTATGTTACAAGGAAGTGAAAGATCATAATATTTTAAATACTTATTATAAAGCCATTTCTAATTTATGTTTTATTAATATTGAATACATACCTGATATTTTTAATAAAATTAAAAATACATGCATGAGATATAAATCTACCTGTTCCCAATTTTTGAATTTTTTAGATTATTTTGAGAAAACATTTCTAAATATCTATAATATAAAATATTGGAATTATTACAATAATATAGACCACATAACAAATAATGCTTCAGAATCTTATAACAGTTATTTAAAAAATTTATTTGTAAAAAAGCCTTCATTTTATAAATTAATATATACAATACAATTTGAAGAATCCAAATCTTACTATGATTACCATATGAGAATTAAAGGAATTTGGAGAAAAAAGAGCAGAATATCAGAAAGGGTCGATGACATTAATATTTTAGTTGAATATTATAAAAATATGGAAGCCGAATTAAAAAATATTGGATGTAGTAAAAATGATATCATCGAAAATTGGTTTAATTGTTTAATTAGATTGAATAATGAAATCATTAATTTTAATAAAACAAAATAAAAATAATTATTAAAATCCTTTCAAAATCATAATTACAATTAATTGAAAATTAAATTTTTTTATTTAATAAGAAATTCAATATTGAAATTTATTTAATATTTATTGATAGGGTTAGCTTAAAAATATTAAAAAAAAATTTTTTTTATAAATTTATTTTAAATATTTTTTACTTTATTAAATATTATTAAATAAAATTAAAAGATGTCTTTATTATTATATATTAGTATTATAAAATATTAAAAATATGAATGTATTGCATTTCGCATTATTTTTATTTTATATTGTAGTAAATTAATAAATAAATAAATAATTTTTATAAAATAAACTAATTATTAAATTAATATATTTTTTAAAAATATATTTAATGTATATTTCATATTTTTAATAAATATTCAAATATACATTTTAAATATATATAATGATATTTAAGTATTATAATACTTATAAAAGAAAATAATTAATATTTTAAATTATTTCTATCAGGCTTTCTAAAAAAACTTTACTATTTGTAAAAATAGTAATGCTCTTTTTGTTAGTTTATTAGATTTGTATAATATAAATATCTAAAATAATTTATTTATTATTTAATAGAAATTTATGTTTAAAAATGTTATTGTTATTATTACTATTACTAAAAAAAAGTTTTAATTTAATATTTATAATTAAATTTTCAAATAATCTTTCCTTATCAAGTTAAATATAATACTCCTGAGTAAAAAAGATTTTTGTATTATATAAAATTTATTTAAAATATTAGATAAAAAAATATTAAAAAGGAAATAAGAATTTTAAAAAGAATATTTAAAAATAAAATGAAAAAAATATAGAATGTAATAATATAGAAGTACAAGTATATAAAATAAAATAAAATAAAATAAATAGTTGAAATATAAATATGAAGTACAGAATGAATAAAATAAAATAATAGTTGAAATATAAATATGAAGTACAGATTGAATAAAATAAAATAAATAGTTGAAATATAAGTATGAAGTACAGAATGAATAAAATAAAATAAAATAAATAGTTGAAATATAAATATGAAGTATAGAATGAATAAAATAAAGTAAAATAAATAGTTGAAATAAAAATATGAAGTACAGATTGAATAAAATAAAATAAAATAAAATAAAATAAAATAAAAATAATATAAATAGTTGAAATATAAATATGAAGTACAGAATGAATAAA
The DNA here is from genome assembly GCA_016946835.1 of Neocallimastix lanati (nom. inval.). Taxonomy (NCBI): domain Eukaryota; kingdom Fungi; phylum Neocallimastigomycota; class Neocallimastigomycetes; order Neocallimastigales; family Neocallimastigaceae; genus Neocallimastix; species Neocallimastix lanati (nom. inval.). The sequence goes on from JACVTC010000142.1 coordinate 295,050, forward strand.
ATAAAACAAATAGTTGAAATATAAATATAAAGTACAGATTGAATAAAATAAAATAAATAGTTGAAATATAAATATGAAGTACAGAATGAATAAAATAAAATAAATAGTTGAAATATAAATATGAAGTACAGAATGAATAAAATAAAATAAATAGTTGAAATATAAATATGAAGTACAGATTGAATAAAATAAAATAAAATAAAATGAAATGAAATGAAATAAAATAAAAATAAAACAAATAGTTGAAATATAAATATGAAGTATAGATTGAATAAAATAAAATAAAATAAAATAAAATAAAATAAAATAAAATAAAATAAAATAAAATAAAATAAAATAAAATAAAATAAAATAAATAAAATAAAATAAAATAAAATAAAATAAAATAAAATAAAATAAAATAAAATAAAATAAAATAAAATAAAATAAAATAAAATAAAATAAAATAAAATAAAATAAAATAAAATAAAATAAAATAAATAATAAAATAAAATAAAATAAAATAAAATAAAATAAAATAAAATAAAATAAAATAAAATAAAATAAAATAAAATAAAATAAAATAAAATAAAATAAAATAAAATAAAATAAAATAAAATAAAATAAAATAAAATAAAATAAAATAAAATAAAATAAAATAAATAAAAAATTATTTGAATTATAATAAAAATACAAGTATTAATAAAAATAAAATAAAATAAAATAAAATAAAATAAAAATTTGAATTATAATAAAAATACAAGTACTAATAAAATAAAATAAATAAAATAAATATGTGAATAATAATAAATTGCAAGTATCAATAGAAATAAAATAAAATAATATAAAATAAATAAATATGCAGTGAAATAATAATATATAATATGATAAAATAAAATAAATAAGATATTGATATGAAATTAATATAAAAACTGAATTTAGCAACAAATAAATTATATAATAAAGTAAATGATATAGCATATTCATATATATTAACATGAATTTTATTATAATTTTTACAGTATTTTAAATTAATGTAAATTATTATATTTCCATATAATAAACAAACTTTATAATTAGAAAATAGTATAAAAAAAAATATTATTAAATATTATTATAAAATAATTAAATGAATAAATTAATAAATAAATAAAAATTTTCAGAATATGGCGAATGTAAATCATCATTTTTTTTGAAATATATCACATTTTAAATATTTTTAATAATTATTTTTTCAAAGAAATTATATGTGCCATTTTATTTTAATGTTTAAATATTATATTCATAAATAAAAATTTATAAAAAATAATATAAGCCACATTCCGAAATGAAAATTTATGTAAAAAATTTTAAAGCCACATTCCGAAACGCACCACCCTCATGTGAAACATTTCGACATAATTTATGTATAATCATCATAAATATTTGTACAATGTGTATAATATATGTAATACGCCACTATTTTCAACGTATATTTTATTTATTGTTTTTTAGCATTACAAAAAAAAAATAAAAACAAAAAAAAAGAATAAATAAAAGAATAAATGTATTTTAGCATTAAAAAAATAAAATAAAAACAAATAAAGAATAAATAAGTTTTCTGTTGAGAATTTTATTTTATTTTTATTTTTTTTTAATTTTATTTTATTATTATATTTTATTATTAAATATTTTTATAATAAAACCTTTCCATTTTATTTTATTCAAATAAAATAAATAAAATTATATATTTTATTATTAAATTAATTAAATAATAGAATAAAATTTATTATTATATTAAATATTTATTATTAATAAAATTTAAATATTGATATTGATATTAATAAAATATTTTGATATTGATATTAATAAAATATTTTGACATTGATATTAATAAATATATTGATATTGATATTAATAAATATATTGATATTGATATTAATAAAATATATTGATATTGATATTAATAAAATTTAAACTATATATATTCTAGTTAATTATTTTTATTTATAAATTTAGAGCTTGTTTAATTCTAATAAACATTTATACCATAAATCAATGATATCTTTTTTTCACATTTTTTATCAATTAATCGGATTCCTTTTTTTTTTGTATTTTTTAATGAAATCATTGATTTCATCAGTTTTTGTTAATATTCTTTTTTTTTTTTTTTCCAAACTCCTTCAATTTTCCTTTTGTAATTATTGTAAGATAAAGATTCTTCTCTTTTTAAATGATAAATCAATTAATATAAAGAAGTTTTTTTTGTAAAACAATTTTTTTAAGTAATTGTTAAAAGATTCTGAAGCATTATTTGTTATGTGGTTTATATCATTATAATAATTCCAATATCGAATATCATATTTATATAAATAAGTCTTATTAAAATATTCCAAAAAATTTAAAAAATTGAAATAATTATATATTTGACATATAATTTTAATATAATTATAAATATCAAATATATATTCAGGATTTATAAAAGGAAAATTTGTAATAGCTTTATATAACAAATAAATTTTATAATTATTTTCAACTTCATTATAACATAATCTATTTTTTTGAACTTCAAACGATCTTTTATAATGCCATACACAATATTTAATAGTAATATTATGAAATATTTTAATGGAAGCATTGGATATACTTTTTTCAAAATCACAACGCAAAATTTTTGGTATAACTATAATATTATTATTATAATTACTTTCATTCTTTTTTAATTCTTCAAATAACAATTCATAGGTTGCTTGTTCTTTATTATTTAATATAGATAGTGATGTAGTATAAAAACTATTTATTTCTGGAGCAAATACTCTTGTTATAAACACTTGATAACCAAATATTGGTGCAATATAAAATGTACCATCAGCAAACATATGTTCGTTGTATTTTATAGACAATTCTGTTTGGAATGGGAAATGATGATTGAAAAATTATAATATTAGAATTTTTGTATATCATAAAATTTTCATCTCTTTCGTTTATATAATATTCAGATTTATCTGGAATTTCATTAAATTTTGATATATCAGGAGGTAGTTGTTTTTTAATATATCTTGATATTTGGGATTTAATTGAATTATATTCAGGGCATATCAATCCAATTTCTTCAAATATTTCATTATATATGTTTTGGATTTATATCAAATGGGATTGAGGTTTTTCGAATTTCATTTTTCATTTTATGTTTTACTATTGATACAGATGCATAATATTCTTTTCCTGGATGAGTATGTTTGTTTTCATATTTTATTACTTTATTATTATCATTTAGAATAATGTAAGATTTACCTTTTTTAACTGTTTTATATTTAGTACATTTGAATATTTTTGTATTATTCGTTATATACCATAAATTAAATTTATATTTTCTATTTACAATGATTTGGTTTTTTTCTTTATTAGTTTCACTTATTTCTAATTAATCATCCATTTATTATAAATATTTTAAATTAAAAGTTTTATTTTTTATATTTTAATTTTTTTTGTTTTAATTTTTTTTTATCTTATTTTATTTTATTCTTTTTTTTTTTTTTTTTTTTTTTTTTTTTTTTTTATTTTATATTTTACTTTATTATTTATTTTTTTTATCTTATATTTTATTTTATACTTTTTTTTCATATTTTACTTTTTTTTTTTATATATTTTATAATTTACTTTATTATTTATTTTTTTTATTTTATATTTTACTTTTTTTTTTTTTATATTTTATAATTTACTTTATTATTCATTTTTTTTATTTTTTATTTTACTTTATTATTTATTTTTTTTTATTTTTTATTTTACTTTATTCTTTTTTTTATATTTTATATTTTATTTTATTATTTATTTTTTTATATTTTTTATTTTACTTTATTATTTATTTTTTTTATTTTTTATTTATTTTTATTTATTTTTTATTTACTATATTATATATATACTGTAAATGTTTTTAAAATTAAAAATAAAAATAAAAATAAATTTAACCCTATTCCTATTCATATATTTTACAATCCACATTGTAATACATAAATAAATGATCAAACATAAATTATGTCGAAATGCAATACTCCCTGATATTAACATAAATAATGTTAATCATACATAAAATAATAATTATATAAAAAGTAAAATATAAATTAATATATTAAAATTTATTAATATTATAACACTCCCCCTCAAATGTAATTTTTAATTATTAAAAATTATATTTGCGAAGGATTTTATTTTGTTTCCATTAGTAACTTTTGTTAAAATATCTGATAAGTTTTCAGAGCTTTCAATGTGTTTTAATTCAACTATTTTCTTCTTAATGTTGTCTACATTAAAGTGATATTTAATTGATATATGTTTTAATTTAGGATTTAAATCACCATTTTCCATAGAAATTTTACATGCATTATTATCAATAAAAATAGTTATTGGTTTATTAAATCCTATTAATTCAAAAAGAATATTCTTGATCCATAATAATTTCTTGATGCATTGTGAAGCACTAATATATTCTGCTTCAGCGGTTGAGGTAGCAACTATAGATTGTTTTTTAGACATCCAAGAAATTGGATTATTTCCTAAAAGAATAATATGTCCAGAAGTCGATTTTCTGTCTTTAATGTCTCCAGCAAAATCCGAATCAGTATAAGCAACTATGTTTCCTTGACCATCATAAGTTATCTTGTAATCTATAGTGCTGTTTAAATATTTCAAGATGTTTTCTACTTTTCTCCAATCGGTTATTGTAGGATTTTCCGAATTTCTAGCGGCTTTGTGTACGGCAAAAGAGATGTCCGTTCTGGTTGCTTTGGATAAGAATATTAGCATACCAATAGCGCTTTTATATGTTGTTTTATCATATGGATCATTATTCTCAGAAATAATATTATCACCAACGCATGGAGTTGTAACTTTTTTCATATTATTAATATTGAATTTATTTAAAATGATGTTAATAAAATGTTTTTGAGAAATTGAATAATTGAAATTGTTCTTTTCAATTTTAATTCCTAATATATAATTAATTGGTTCGCATTTTGAAATTTTGAATTTTTATTTAATTTTATTTATAATGTTATTGATTTCTTTAACTAATCCAGCGATAGCCATATCATCAACGTATAATCCAATTATACAGACTAATTTTCCATTAACGGTCTTTTTAAATATGCATTTTTCAGACGATAATTGAATAAAACCTTACTCTATTAAAAATTCAGATATTGCCAGATACCATTGGCGTCCTGACTGTTTTAATCCGTAAAGTGCCTTTCTAAATTTCCAGTATCCCTTCCCAAAGTTAGCATCTCCAGGCGGAATAGTTGTATAAATATCTGTGTCAATTTTAGCATTAAGGAAGGCAGCTTTAATATCAAGTTGGAAAATATGCCATTTGAATTTTGAAGCAATGGCAATAATCATTTTTAGACCATCGATATTAAGAGTAGGGGCAAAGGTCTGAAAGAAGTCCACACCAAATAATTGTCGGAATCCTTGTGCAACAATACGTGCTTTGTGTTTAATAACAATACCAGCACTATTAATTTTATTTGTGTATATCCAAATTAAAGGTAAAATTCTTTTGCCTTTTGGGACATGTTTAACAAATATCATTATTTTATTATCATAAAAGTTGCACAATTCATCATCCATGGCTTGTTCCCATAATAAATGGTCTTTGCAATTGATTGCTTGAATATAATTGCTTGGGACCATGTTTTGAATTGAAGCAATAATTTTGTTGTTAAAATCTGTTCTACGATATTTTTTAAATTTTATAAAAATATTGGATTTTCTTTTCTTTTTAAAATATTTGAATTTAAATTATGATTAATAAAATTATTATTTTTATTATTTGATGATGCTCCTTCATCATAGTTATTTTTATTTTTAATTAAATTATTTTTATTTAAAATTTTTAAATTATTGTTTTATGATAAATTTGGTAAATTCATTCTATAGGTCCAATAATTAAATTTATGTGATTGATTGGGAACATTGTTATTTTCAATAATTAAATTTTTAATATTACTTCTAAAAGTGGACTTTTTGTTTACATTTGGAGTAATAATTTCTTTTAACGTTTTACTTTTATTATTTTTATTACTGTGTATATTATTATTATTGTTTTGTAATATATTATTATTACTTAATGATATAGAATTTGTATTATTAATTGTATCAGTTAATTGAGTATTATTATTTTGATAATATATGTTAGAATATTCATCAATATTATTTACTTTATTATTATTTAATATATTCGACTTAATATTATCATCGAATTTATTATTATTTAAGGTTTCATTAAATTTTTCATTTAAATTTTTAATATTTTCATTATTAATTAAAGTTTGATTTTTATTGGCAATTAAATTTTTGTCATTTTCTTTATATAATAAGGTTTTGTTTATATTTTCTTCAGAATTTGAAAAATTTTTATTATTTGAAAAATTTTTATTATTTGAAAAATTTTTATTTTGAATAATTTCATCATTTTTTAAATTTTGAAAATTTTCAGTTGTATTTATATTTTGTGATTTCTCTATGTTTTGACTATCAAATTTATTTGTTTTTTCAATATTTTGTTTATATCCAAAAGGACTATTAGATGGTGTCTTATTTTGATTGTTTTGATTGAAATCTGGTGAGGAAATAGATGACGGATAATCACTACCATCGTCAGGAATGTCATAGAAAATTTCCTCATTTGAATTATTTTGATTATTATTTTTATTATTATTTATGATTAAATTATTAGGATTATAACCAATAAGATTGGTAAAATTAAAATAGAATTGGAAGAAATTTGGATCCCCATATTGATTTTTATTATCATTAGATAATTTTAGGTTGGCTGGAGTATCTTCCAAGCAATGAATTTCTGTAACTTTATGTATTTTGTAATTTTCATAATCCATTATAATATAACAATTCGATTGTTCACTAAATCCCAAAAAAATTCCTTTACGAGAATTTGGTGAAAATTTAGATTTATTTTGATCAAAAATTTTGTAATAACTAATGCATCCAAATACACGTAAATATTTAATATTTGATTTTTTATTGAAAAATATTTCATCAGGGATTTTATTATTAATGCTTCTATGTGGTACTTTGTTGTAAACATAGTTAGCATAAGTAACAGCAAAATCCCAAAAATTTTCGCTTAATCCACTCCAATATAATATTGTTTTTGTGCAGGAGATTAGAGTTTGATTAAATCTCTCTGCAATTCCATTATTTTCAGGGTTGTAAGGATGAGAAAATACCTTTAAAATACTGTTTTCTTTACAGAAATTTTTAATTTTCTTGTTATCAAATTCATGTCCTTGATCTGATTTGAAAAATTTAATTTTATAGTTATTATTATTATTATTTAAGAATTTAAAAACTTCAATAATAGTATCTATGGCTTCAGATTTACTTTTTAGTAGGAATATCCAACTTTTTCTACTAAACTCATCAATAAAAGTTAAAATAAATCTTTTTCCAGTAAAAGATTTATTTATTGGCCCAATAATATCAGAATGTATAACTTCGAGGATATAAGAAGCTTTGGGAGTAATTCTATTGTGTGATTTTCTTTTCATTTTTGTTATTTTACATTCATCACAACAATTATTATTATTTATACCATGTTCTTGTAAATACTTTTGCATATCCTCATTATAATAATGACCAATTCTTCTATGCCAAAGAAGTTCTTGGTAATTATTAAAATTTTGCATAGCCATAATATTATTTCTATTATTACTTATTTCATATTTTTTATTTTGAACATCAGTGATATTTATTTCATTTCTTTTATTAGCTTGAAATGATGCGATTGTTTTATAATTTTTATCTAGCATTTTTAGAATAACATTGTTATTTATTTTTTCAATAATAACTTTTATTCCAATTTTAGCTAATTCTATACCACTAATCATATTTTTAGTTACATCTTTTGAGTACAGAACACGATTTAATTTTATTTTGTAATTATTTATATTTAAAATTGTTTCTCCATAGCCATCAAAAGTACATTTGGTTCCGTTAGCACAACTTAGATTTATTTTTTCATTTTTAAAATTTTGTAATTACTTTTATTATTAGTTATATGTTCACCGGCACCACTATCATATAACCATTCGTCTTTATTATAATTATTGGTATTTAATAAATATTTTATTGTATTTAACTGGTTAAGAACACGTGTATTTTTGTGTTTTAACATCAAATTTTCATTAGTAATGGATGGATTATTAATTTTATTGATAAGGTTTATTGATTTTGTGTCGTCATTAGGTTTTTCTAAATTATCATGTAATTCATGATAATTAAATCCATTGTTATATTCGTTACTCAATTGAATATCATTAATATATCCCATAAATTTTCTATTGTTAGATTTACCATTATTTTTTCTATTTGGATTTTTTAAATTGTACCAGCATTCCTTTAAAGTGTGACCATGTTTTTCACAAATTAAACAAAATTTTTCTTTTTGATTATTTTTATTATGATTTTTATTGTCGTTTTTATGATTCATTGGTTTATTATTTTTGTATTTACTTTCATTGTATTTATTATTATTATTATCCGTTTTTGTAAATCTTTTATATCTTTTGTGGAGTGCATCAATTTCCATTGGGTCATCGGATCTGTTTGAGTTAGTATCTTCATTATTATTGTCCCATTCGCCAGCATAAGATTTCATGGTTATATTATATTTTATTCTCTCACATAGTTGTTTGTAGGTTTCGTTAACATTGAATTCAAATTTGCTCCTAAATCCGGGAGGAAATGTATTGTAAGCATATTTTGATTTTTCCTTATCTGAAATGGGAAACTTTGATTTTTTCATATTTTCAAAAATATTATCTAACTTTGTTAATATTTTTGGAATATCTTTTATGGTTTTTGCTTTTAAATCAGCTATCTTTTTAGCCCAATAAAGCATATCCGTTTCACTTTCTCCGTATTCTCCTTTAAGGTACTTTATTATAGAATACGCGGATTCTAATTTTATGACATCCTTTATAATGTCAGAGCCTATAGAATTTAAAATAAAAAGCCTTGCCTTCTTATTTTCTATTTTCGCATTTTCTAATTCATCTGAATTAGAATTTTTTTCTTCTAGTTCTTTAAGTACATCTTTATCAATGTAAATATTTAACTTATTAATGTATAGTGCATCATAGATTATTGTGTACCATACTTCAAAATTGTCCCCTGTCAGGCGGACATTATTTTCTTTTAATGAATAATTACTATTATTATCATTCATTATTTAAAATATTAATTAGTATTAATCTCTTTCCTTTCCAGAGCTGAGACTCTTAATCTATTGTTATGTATATATTTAATTTTATTTATTTATTAATATATTTAATATAAACAAGTCTGAGATTAAAATAAAAATAATCAGGTGAAATATATATACTAAATTTAATCAAATGATTTCGTGATTTACATAAAATAAGAAATAAATTATTTACATAAAAGAATGATATTAACGGATGTGAAGCATTTCGACATAATTTATGTATAATCAGCATAAATATTTGTACAATGAGTATAAATTATGTAATACACCATAACTTTCAACGTATATTTTTATTTATTGTATTTTAACATTAAAAAAATAAAAATAAAAACTAAAAAAAATAATAAATAAAAGAATAAATAAGTTTTCTGTTAAGATTTTGTTTTATTTTTATTTATTTTCAATTATTTAATTTTCATTTTATTATTATATTTTATTATTAAATATTTAATATTTTATTATTAAATTAATTAAATAATAAAATAAAATTTATTTTAATATTAAATATTTATTATTAATAAAATTTAAATATTGATATTGATATTAATATAATTTAAACTATATATATTCTAGTTAATTATTTTTATTTATAAATTTAGAGCTTGTTTAATTCTAATAAACATTTATACCATAAATCAATGATATCATTTTTATCACATTTTTTATCAATTAATTCCGATTCCTTTTTTTTTTTGTATTTTTTAATTAAATCATTGATTTCATCAGTTTTTGTTAATATTCTTTTTTTTTTTTTTTTCCAAATTCCTTCAATTTTCCTTTTGCAATTATTATAAGATAAAGATTCTTCTCTTTTTAAATGATAAATCAATTCATAGAAAGAAGGTTTTTTGTAAAACAATTTTTTTTAAGTAATTGTTAAAAAATTTTGAAGCATTATTTGTTATGTGGTTTATATCGTTATAATAATTCCAATATTGAATATCATATTTATATAAATAAGTCTTATTAAAATATTTCAAAAAATTTAAAAAATTGAAATAATTATATATTTGACATATAATTTTAATATAATTATAAATATCAAATATATATTCAGGATTTATAAAAGGAAAATTTGTAATAGCTTTATAAAACAAATAAAATTTTTGATTACTTTCAACTTCATTATAACATAATTTATTTTTTTGAACTTCTAACGATCTTTTATAATGCCATACACAATATTTAATAGTAATATTATGAAATATTTTAATGGCAGCATTGGATATACCTTTTTCAAAATCACAATGCAAAATTTTTGGTGTAACTATAATATTATTATATTTACTTGCATTCTTTTTTAATTCTTCAAATGACAGTTCATAGGTTGCTTGTTCTTTATTATTTAATATAGATAGTAATGTAGTGTAAAAACTTTTTATTTCTGGAGCATATATTCTTGTTATAAACACTTGATAACCAAATATTGGTGCGATATAAAATGTACCATCAGCAAACATATGTTCGTTGTATTTTATAGACAATTCTGTTTGGAATGGGAAATGATGATTGAAAAATTATAATATTAGAATTTTTGTATATCATAAAATTTTCATCTCTTTCGTTTATATAATATTCAGATTTATCTGGAATTTCATTAAATTTTGATATATCAGGAGGTAGTTGTTTTTTAATATATCTTGATATTTGGGATTTAATTGAATTATATTCAGGGCATATCAATCCAATTTCTTCAGATATTTCATTATATATATGTTTTGGATTTATATCAAATGGGATTGAGGTTTTTCGAATTTCATTTTTCATTTTATGTTTTACTATTGATACAGATGCATAATATTCTTTTCCTGGATGAGTATGTTTGTTTTCATATTTTATTACTTTATTATTATCATTTAGAATAATGTATGATTTAACATTTTTTAACGGTTTTATATTCAGTACATTTGAATACTTTTGTACTATTCGTTATATACCATAAATTAAATTTATATTTTTTGTTTACAATGATTTGGTTTTTTCTTTATTAGTTTCACTTATTTCTAATTGATCATCCATTTATTATAAATATTTTAAATTAAAAGTTTTATTTTTTAATTTTTTTTTTAATCTATTTTTTTTATCTTATATTTTTATTCTTTTTTTTTTTTTTTTTATTTTAGATTAAAAGTTTTATTTTTTAATTTTTTTGTTTTAATCTATATTTTTTATCTTATATTTTTATTTTTATTTTACTTTATATTTATTTTTTTTTTATTTTTATTTTACTTTATTATTTATTTTTTTTTTATTTTTAATCTATTTTTTTTATCTTATATTTTTATTCTTTTTTTTTTTTTTTTTTTTTTTTTTTTATTTATTTTTTATTTTACTTTATTATTTATTTTTTTTTTTATTTTTATTTTACTTTATTATTTATTTTTTTTTATTTATTTTACTTTATTATTTATTTTTTTTTATTTTTATTTTAATCTATTTTTTTTATCTTATATTTTTATTCTTTTTTTTTATTTTTTTTTTTTTATTTTTATTTTTTATTTTACTTTATTATTAAAAATTTAACCCTATCCTATTCATTTATTTTTATAAGCCACATTGTAATACATGAATAAATGATTATACATAAATTATGTCGAAATGCAATACTCCCTGATATTAACATAAATAATTTTAATCATACATAAAATAATAATTATATAAAAAGTAAAATATAAATTAATATATTAAAATTTATTAATATTATAACAATAATAATTGTTAACAGTCTGGAATTTGTGGTTAATGATTATGTCAACTTTATTAATATATTATATACTCTAGAATTACTCAAGAATTACTCAAAATATAATTCTATGAGTTTACATGTATTTATATGAATAATATATGGCTTATACATTTAATTTAATACAATACGTGTCAATACATTATAAATACATTTGACACTTATTTCATATATTTCACATATTCTAACATTCCCCCTTAAACCTAGTTATTCAGTAAAGAATAAATTGGTTTACTGGTGAATATGTGCTTATAAAATTATCCTATTCTACAATATTATATACTTGATACTATTAAACAATAAATTATTTCTTTTCTAACCTAACTTTTAATTTTACATGAATAAAATATTTTACGTTATATTAATTCCTTAATTAAATTTAAATATTGCTAATATAATTTCTTAAATATATTTTTAATCTAATAATTTCCCCCTAAAACTAAATATTTAGTATTTTTACACCTTTAATAAGTGTTAGATGAATCTATGCCATCTTTAATATGAAATAATTATATGGTTTAAATATACCATTTATATATGATGGAAACTTTTCTCTTGAAGGGTGATATTATACCATCTAAAATATGTGAATACCTCTGTTATATTGGGTTTTACATCACTATTAATTATAATCCGCTTTGTAGATTAGCGCTAACTTTTATATATATTTCGCTTTGTAGTTTTAGCGATAACTATTAAATATTGCTTTATAGATTAGCATTAACTATTAAAATATCGTTTTGTAGATAAACGTTAACTATTATATATATTAGGTGTTTTATGTAAATTTTGTTTGGAGTATTAAAATTTAATTAATCTAACATTTTAATTATGTTATTTTAGACATTTAAATTTATTAATAAATAATATAAGTTCGTTCAATTTAATTAAGATTCCATATTTCAGTTAATTTTTCTTGTAGGTTAATTTTCTAATTTTTCGCTATTAGGCTTCTTTAATATACAAATGTATAATTTAGTCATTTTTGTATCTTAAGAAATATTAGTTTTATCATGTATTGAAACTTTAAGTATTACTTAAATATTTCAATTTTCTTGAATGTTGAAAGGTTACAATTTTCTTATATTATTGGATAATATCTTTATATGTTGAAGATAATTAACTAGAATTTGATATACGTTTTCTGGTCAGTTATACATAAATTTAAATTTTCAGTGACCACTATTCCCCCTCAAATCTAAATATTTTGAAATAAAAATATAGATTTGTAAATGAAAATATTAAATTGATTGTAATAGTTAATTAAATAATTGCACCATACAATTAATGAAAGTATTATAAATTATAAAAAATATAAAAATCAGTTTAATCTTAATTAAACATGAAATATCCGCTAGATTAATTGGAAGTTAAGTACCAATGGTGGCTAAAACTCACTATTTTAAGTGGAAATATGAGGTGTCAAATATATATGAAATGGAGCCCTTTCAATGAAGGTCTTACACCATCTATTATTATTATCTATGATTTAGCTCATTTCACGCTAAGTTAAATCATGATATTATATTAAATTTAAATGAAAATACCTATTTCACACTAGGTAATCAATTATTATAATTATTGAAGAATATGCTCATTTCACGCTAAGCATTTCTATTTTGTTTATGAATAATATGTACTAATTATAATATATGTTGGTACTTAGTGACATCCTCCTTCGAATATCCGTTTTGTAGTTAAGCAGTAACTATTAAGTATATTCGGATAAAATTTAAGTATACGTGTTTCACTATTTAATAATATACTATATATTTGTACAATATTTTGGGAGAATAATTAACCTCAAGTTAATTATAATTTCTTTCATTTATAAGTAATTTCTTATATATTAATTCTGTGTTAATTATAAATTAATGATATATATTCTTTTATTATTTAGAAATGTAAGAATATTTTAATGTGTGTGTGTGTGATTAACTTCTATAAGAAAGATATATGTTATTGTATATTTTCAAACATGATATTTACATATTCTATATTTCCTTTCTTTTCTCTGTCCACAAGTATTTATAGTTTTGAGTATTGAATTAAATATATGGAAATTTAAATGGATATGTTATAAAGTGACATAAGGAGTAATTCTATCAATAGTTGACAAATATTGAAAATTCTGAGAAATCATAATAAGAGAAAATTTTATTTCTATTAATGTATACAACAACAGAGGATTATAATAATTAAAATTATTATAACAAAAATTCCAATTCCAATTCCTATCCATAACCAAGGAGATTTTTTATTTGAATCAGTATTTTCATTTTCATTTTCTAATTCATTATCATTATAGGAATTATCAGTGTAAGTTGAATCAGTATCTGTATCTATTAAATTACCATCTATATCATAAATGCAAATGCATCATTGTCTAAATCAATATCAAGAATACAACTTTTTGTATCGTTATCAACTGTATTTAAACCTCTGATAGTTCTTTCCTTACATGTACATTTAAAAACATTGGGATCATTACTAAAGTAAGATATATTACAGACAGCTTCTCCATGCTTAATAAGATTTTTTACTCTATAAAGACTACACATAACTTTACCAGTTTCTCGAGTAACTTTTATATGTGTCCATTCTCCAGCTTTTCCACAAGAATGATTACTAAGCGCTCCTTCTGCAAAAACAATATGACGTTTATTTTCATGGAAATGAAACGCGATTAATTCATCACCCGTCATAATAGATATAAATCTACTATATTCCGTAGGCCTTGAATCTTTAATTTTCCTTTTTCTGCTACCAAGAGTATTATTTAGAGTATCATTTATAACATTAATAATATTTTTTATAGTTTCTACTCCTAGATCTACAGTAAATTTTACTAATTCAACAATATCAGCATTGATGTCGAAATTGATATTCACGGATAATATATCATCTTTATTTACTTCTTTTGCGGTTGCTAAAGTAGTTTTAGTTATATTTAAAGGCCTTGAAAATTTGTTTTCGTTTTCTGCTTTTATTACAAAGAGATACAAAATAATGAGAATTGAAATATAAAATAGTTTTCGCATTATTATAGTAAAGTTGTATGTATATATATAAAAATGGATAATTTGTAATTATAAACAATAACTACGTATTTCAATTTGTATGGTTGCTTGACAATTTATATTGCTTGAATGAAATTAAATTAATAATAAATTAAAAAAAATTGAATTTAAATTACGAGTATTTTATTTAAATTCAATCGTTTATGTCTTGTTTACTACTAAATTTAAATTCTTTGTTTACTATTTTTAGGAATAAATTACTATTACAGTACCTATTTTAAAATTAAAATAGTTTAACACAAATCATTTTATTTATTTTAAAATTCTAAATTGCTTATTTTCAAGAATAACAATATCTTAAATATCGTGAAATTTTGGATTCGAAACTATATTTCTCAATCTATAAATTTAAATTAATTTTAAATTTTATTTAAATTCGAAATTTTGAATTTAAATTATTATTGAATGTAATTTAATTCTCATTCGGAATTTAAAATTTATTTATAATTCAATTAAATAAATGGAAAATTTATTTAATTTTAACTAGATATTTTTTATTTCATAATTTTCAGTATTCAATTAATATTGTAATTTAAATTTCAATTTTGAAATTTCAAAATCTCAATTTCAGATCTCAAAAGTATTTTCATATACTAGAAATAGAATTAAATTAAATCTTGATTTGTAAGGATTAGAATTTCTATAATTTTTTCTTTTACATAAAGTTTTGTCCGGCTTAGGAATTCTCTTTCAGAGAATCCCTTTGAGAGTCACTGAGAGTCCATTGAGACTCTTAATCTGTTAACAGTCTGGAATTTGTGGTTAATGATTATGTCAACTTTATTAATATATTATATACTCTAGAATTACTCAAGAATTACTCAAAGTATAATTCTATGAGTTTACATGTATTTATATGAATAATATGTGGTTTATACATTTAATTTAATACAATACGTGTCAATACATTATAAATACATTTGACACTTATTTCATATATTTCACATATTCTAACAATAATAATAATAATAATAATAATAATAATAATAATAATTGTTAATTACACTTTGTTTTTATTTAAAAATATAGTTCTATTTATTTATTTGTTTACTTTATTTATTTATTTTAAAGACCATTATTTTCTAATTCATAAATGGTTAGTACATTTTATATACTCAATCATGTGATTATTCATTTGTTACACAATAGAATTACATTACATATATTTATGTAGTCTACATTAATTTATAATATTTAATTACATATAGTTATAATATATTTATTTAATTCATTTACTTATATAATAACACTCCCCCCTCAAATTAGTTTTTTTTTTTTAAAAGAAAACTCGATTTGCGAATTCTTTAATTTTTGGTCCATTAACAGATTTAGTTAAAATGTCAGCTAGCATATTCTTTGTTTCAATATATTTTAATTTAATAATGTTTTTAGATATATAGTCGTAGTTGAAATGATATTTGATTGCGATATGTTTTAACTTTGGATTTAAATCACCATTTTCCATAGATTTAATACTTGCAGTGTTATCTGAATAAATTGTAATTGGTCTTGAATATCTGTATAGTTCATATAAAATATTTTTAAACCATAAAATCTTCTTAATACAAATTGAAGTACTAATGTATTCGGCTTCAGCAGTAGAAGTAGCAACTATTGATTGCTTCTTAGACATCCAGCATATTGGGTTATTTCCCATAAGAATAATATATCCTGAAGTAGATTTCCTGTCCTTAATGTCACCGGCAAAATCAGAATCTGAGTATCCTAAAGTTTCTCCTGTTCCATTATAACTTAATTTATAATTTTTAGTACTATTTAAATATTTCATAATGTTTTTAACTTTTACCCAATCAGAGACTGTCGGACTTTCTGAATTCCTTGCTGCTTTGTTAACTGCAAAGGCTATATCCGGTCTTGTACACTTAGATAGGAATATGAGCATTCCTATAGCACTTTTGTAAGTGGTTTTATCAAAGGCTTGTTTATTTTCAGAAATTTTATTATCTCCCACACATGGAGTACTGACTTTCTTTAAATTATTTATATTAAATTTGTGTAAGATATTGTTTATAAAATGAATTTGAGATATTTTATAATTGAAATTATTGTTTTCAACTTTTATGCCTAAAATAAAGTCTATTGGTCCTGATTTTGATATTTTGAAATTGTTTTTAATTTTATTAATAATGCATTTAATTTCTTTTATTTCTCCCGTAATTACCATATCGTCAACATAAAGTCCAATTAAGCATACCAGTTTATTGTTGACGATTCTTTTAAATAAACATTTTTCTGAGGTTAATTGTTTGAAACCTTGATTAATTAAGAAACTAGAAATGGTGATATACCATTGTCTTCCGGATTGTTTCAAACCATATAATGCTTTGTTGAGCTTCCAGTATCCCCTCCCAAAGTTAGTATCTCCGGGTGGAATGGTAGTATAAATATCCTTATCAAGGTCAGCATTTAGATAAGCGGCTTTAATGTCTAATTGATGAATGGGCCAAT
Organism: Neocallimastix lanati (nom. inval.); assembly: GCA_016946835.1. Taxonomy (NCBI): domain Eukaryota; kingdom Fungi; phylum Neocallimastigomycota; class Neocallimastigomycetes; order Neocallimastigales; family Neocallimastigaceae; genus Neocallimastix; species Neocallimastix lanati (nom. inval.). The sequence goes on from JACVTC010000142.1 coordinate 312,586, forward strand.
GAAATTTTGCAGAAAGGGAGAAGATTAATTTTAAACAATCGATGTTGAGTGTAGGAGAGAAAGTAAGTTCAAAGTCTATGCCATATTTTTGATTGAAACCTCTGGCAACTAGTCTTGCTTTCCATTTAGTAATGTTACCTTCACTATCAGACTTACATGCAAAAACCCATCTGGTAGTAATGATGGTTTTACCTTTTGGAACAAATGGGACAAAAGTCATGATTTTATTGTTGTATAGATTGTCTAGTTCTTCAGCAATAGCATTTTCCCAGCGAGAGTGGTCCTTACAGGTAATAGCCTGGTGGAAACTAGAAGGGACTTTAAAATTAATGTTACAAATGGTTTTAGTGTTAAAATTAATTTTTCTAAATTTATTAAATTCTTTTTGAGAGGTTGGACTAAGTGGTCTTTTAGATCTGAAGGGGTGTTGAGTATTATAGTTATTATAATAAACATTATTAATATCACTGTTAAAAGGTTTAAAAATAATTTTATTATTTGAATCAGAAGAATTATTATTATGTAAATTTTTGTATAAATTTAATCTACTAAAAGTAAAATTTTTAATATTGAAATTTGGTAAATTATTGGAGACGTTTTGATTATTATCAATAATTAAATTTTTAACACTTCTTCTTTTATTAAAAATGGACTTTTTGTTTACATTTTGTTTATTTGAATTGTCTTTAATGTTTATTGTACTATTTTCATAAATATTATTATTATTATTATTATTTAAATTATTGACCGAATTATTATTTTGATTATTATTTATTTGTATATTGTCATTTGTATTTTGTAATATATTATTAGAATTATAATCACTTATATCAAATAATTTATTAATTTTAACATCTAAATTAGGTAAAAAATTATTGTTATTTGCATTATTGTTTATATTGAAATTTTTATTAGTATTGTCTTTATTTTCATTATTTAATTTATTATTAATTAAAAGATTTTCATTATTTGATTTTTCATAGTTAATTATTGAGTTTTTATCATTTAAATATATTATTTCGTGAAAAATTATTATTATTTAATATATTGTTTGGAAAATTTTTGTTATTATTAAATTATTATTATTTAAGGTTTGATTAGAGTTCTGATTTATTAAATTTTTATCAATTAAGGTTTGATTAGAATTTTGATTTATTGGATGATTATTAATTAAGGTTTGTTCAATTTTTGAATCAAAATTTGAAAAATTTTTATTAATAAAATTTTTTTCACGAAAATTTTCATTTTTATTTTCATCGTTATTTGATTTTTCTTTGAGTGTAGTGTTTTGTGTGTTAATATTGGTATTATTTTTATTAGAATTAGACTCGTTTAAACTCTTCTTATTATCTATTTTCGAAGGGGTTTCAGAATGTATATTTATTTCTTCATCTTTATTATTAACATTGTCTTTAATATTAACGTCAGGATTATCACTTGATTTATCAGAAATTAAAATAATTTTTTCATTATTTAAGTTTATTTCATTTTCATAATTTTCATAATTATTCTGAGTATAATTATTATTTAATTCTTGTTCATTACTATTCTTGTTTGTGAAATGAAAATCGAAATTAAGAAAATTTGGGTCACTAAATTCATTTTGGTGAGTATTGGGGAGTCTTAAACTTGAAGGAGTATCTTCTAGACAATATATTTCTCTCACATGGTGTATTTTATGATCTTCATAATCCATGATTATATAGCAATGTGAGTTTTGATTGAAACCAAGAAATATACCTTTTTTAGCATTAGGAGAAAATTTTCCCTTATTTTGTGAAAAATCTTTATAGTAAGTAATGCATCCCCAAACTCTTAGATACTTGATATCTACCTTTCTTTTATAATATATTTCGTCAGGTATCTTATTACCTATATTCCACTATGAGGCATTTTGTTGTAAATGAGATTAGCATATGCAATTGCATAATCCCATAAATTATCACTTGTTTTACTCCAAAAGATTAAAGTTTTAGTACTTGAAATAATAGTTTGATTAAAACGTTCTACTAGTCCATTATTTTCAGGATTATAGGGAGGTGAATATTCTTTACTAATACCATTTTCGCTGCAGAATTTTTTAATTCGAATATTGTCAAATTCTTTTCCATGATCTGATTTGAAAATTTTAATGTTATTCTTGTTTTGATTATTTAGAAATTTTAACGTATTTATAACGATGTCTATTGATTCAGATTTTCTTTTTAAAAGAAATATCCAACTCTTTCTGCTATATTCGTCTATAATTACTAGGATAAATCTATAACCATTTACAGATTTGTTTACAGGACCCATAATGTCTGAGTGGATTATTTTTATGGTATCGGAGGCGTTTGGTGTTTCTTTGTTGTGTGGATTTCTTCTCATTTTTGCAATTTTACAATCATTACAAAAATTTTCATCCACATTATGTAACTTTAAGTATTTATTCAGGTCTTTTGTGTAGTAATGACCAAGCCGTCGATGCCAAATTATTTCTTTGGCACTTCGAAAATTTTGCATGGCCATTATATTATTGCTGTTTTCTATAGGTTCGTTATTTTTTTGATTATAATGATTAGGTGGTATAGCTGTGATATTTATTTCATTTCTTTTGTTTGCCTGAAAAGTTGCAACGGTTTTGTAGTTTTCATCCAAAAGGCTCATGATTACTTTTCGCAACGTCTTTTGAATACAGAACCCTTTTTAATTTAATATAGTGATTGTTGACCTTAAAATCATACTCGCCATATCCTTCGAAGTCGCAATATGTATTATTGGCACATTTTAAAGTAACTGGATCATTAATGAAATTCTTTAAAATGTTTTTATTATTAGTTATATGTTCTCCGGCTCCAGAATCATATAACCATTGTGTTTTTTCATCTTCATTTATATGAAAAATATTATTTAATGAATTTAAATATTCTGTAACTCTAGGAACCTTAATTTCTGATTGTTTTGAATTAATACAACTATTATTGTTTACTTTTTCTTCATTATTATTACTTAATTCATAATTTTTGTCACAGAAGTTTATTAAACAAGTTGATTTCATATTTTCACTAGTATTTTGATCATTAGATGTGGATGATCTATCAAGATATGGTCTAATTTGGTCATAGTTTACTTCATAATTATATTCATTATTTAAATTAGCATCATTTACGTAACCAATATATCTCTTGCTGTTATATTTTTTATTTCTATTGTAATTTTCATTATTACCCTTTTTATTTTCATTATAGTATTTATTAAATTTGCTATTCGGGTTTTTCGGGTTAAAATAGCATTCTTTTGTGTCATGATTATTCATGTCACAAATATAGCAATATTTATCTTTTTCTTCTTTACCCTTTTTGGTATTTCTCTCATGTTCTTTGTTATTGCTATCATATTTTTGTGTTTTATTAATTCTTCTATTTTGTTTTCTTTTACCTTTAAATTTTCCAGCGTAGTCGATATCCATTGGGTCATCATGAGTTTCTTCCTTAGTAGTGTTTCCCCAATTATTAAAGTAATTCCATAATTTCAAATCTTCTTTTATTTTATTATATAGACTATCAACTGTTATATCACTATCTAAGATAAATTTTGATTTGTAGCTTGTTGATAAATCACGTAAGAAATATTTTACCTTTTCCTTTTCTTCCATGGGTGCTTTTGCCTCTTTCATATTACTGAAAATTTTAATCATTTTCTTACAGGCAGTTGGTATTTCATTTTCCGTTCTTGCCTTTATTGTTGTGAGTTTATTAATCCATTGAGTAAGGTCATTGGCATCACTGTTATATTCAGTTTTTAGAGATTCTATAATAGCTGAGGCTGCTTCAATGCCTATGATATCCTCATGGATTTTTGGAGTAATTGAATTTATTATAATTAAACGTACTCTTTTATTTTCTCATTTAGCTTTCTTAATGGCCTCAATATTAGTTGGGTCATTGTCATATAATTCTTGAACAACATCCTTTTCGAGATATTCTTCTAGCTCTAGTTGTTCAACAACAGTTTTGATGGAATCATACCAGATTCGATAATTTGATCCATTTAAGAATTTATTATTGCTTATGATATTTTCATTATTATTTATCGACATTTATATATATATGTTGTGAGCCACTGAGACTCTTAATCTGTTAAAAGTCAATAGTTTGGGTTTTATAATTATGTCAACTTTATTAATATATTTTATGATAAAGAGCTGCAAATATTTAAATTTAATAAATTTACATGCTTTTATATTAATACATTGTGGCTCATACATTACATATATAACAAATACATTTTAATACATTTAACGTATATTTCATATTTATTTCACATATTCCAACATTCCCCCCTCAAACCAAATTATTTTAAAAGAATAATTTTGGTTTGAAAGTGAATATGTGTTCTATACTATTTCTATATCTATACCAATATTAATATGCTATAATTTAATTTTCATTAATTGTAATTTTATATACTTATTTATATATTAGCTTGTTTTATTTTAACAACTATATTATTACCCTATATTAATATGACATTTTTATGGTTAAACGTCTTTAAACCTTTATATTTTTATTATGGGTACAATTATTAATTATTATATTCAAGTTATATTTTTTCGGATTGGTTACTCTTATTTGTACCATCCTATTATTATATTTTGGCAACCTCATTGGGACTTACGCCTAATTGACAACACATGGTTTACCTCTTTGGTTTTATGTACTCTTGACAACTCATGGTTTAACTCTCTGGTTTTTATGTCTATATTTATATTTGACAACTCTTATGGTTAACCGCTATGGTTTCACGTCATTTTATTTAATTATTAACTTGATTAGTTGTGAATAAATAGCCTTTAATATTCAAAAGTTGTTTATTTACTAATTAATGATTTAATTTATATTCTTTATTAATCTTCATTAAGAGTCTCAAAAATATTTGCATATTAATTTGTCACGTCTCTCATTTATTTTATAAGTGTCTTATCTTCTAATTTATTATTTTATTTAGTATATTATTTATTTCAGGGGAATTTTCTTTCATAAAATACTTAATTTTTACGCGTTTTCATATTCTTGAAACTTTAAGATCATTTTTCTTCAAATTAGATCAATCTTTACTAAAGTTGACATAATGACAACTTTTATCATAAATTCTGGATCCTAGGTATTTTAGTTGACATTTTTCTAGTCCGGATAAGGATATAAATATTCCTTTAAAGAGTCGATGAGACTCTTAATCTGTTAATTACACTTTAGTTTTTATTTAAAAATATAGTTTTATTTATTTATTTGTTTACTTTATTTATTTATTTTAAAGACCATTATTTTCTAATTCATAAATGGTTAGTACATTTTATATACTCAATCATGTGATTATTCATTTGTTACACAATAGAATTACATTACATATATTTATGTAGTCTACATTAATTTATAATATTTAATTACATATAGTTATAATATATTTATTTAATTCATTTACTTATATAATAACAACAACAACAACAACAACAATAATAATAATAATAATAATAATAATAATAATAATAATAATAATAATAATAATAATAATAATAATAATAATAATAATAATAATAATAATAATAATAATAATAATAATAATAATAATAATAATAATAATAATAATAATAATAATAATAATAATAATAATAATAATAATAATAATAATAATAATAATAATAATAATAATTGTTAGCTTTATTAAATTTAGATCTATAATAATATTCCTTATGGAATATGGTATACAAGGGAAATAAGTGTATGATCTATCTTTCAGCTTTAAATAAGTAATGATCTAAAACAAATATGTGTAGTAACATATTTGTATATTTAATAATAATTATTAAATATTAAATTTATATCTTTTGATAATAATTTTTATAATATATTATTAATTATTCATTATTATATTATAATTACTATTATAATATATATTAAATTACATATTATTTTATAATATATTATATTATATTATTTATTTTATAATTATATATTATTATATTAAAATATAATAATATTTTTATATTTAACTTTAATAGGATTTTTATTATATTATACAATATATTATTATGTATTATTTTATATTTATTTTTTTTATTTTACATATAATATACATTTATTATTTAAATATAGATATTGTATTCTTATATATATATAATTTATATTATATGTTTAAAATATATTTCATACTATTAAATTTTATAATTTTAAAATGTAATTTCTTAATAAGAACCAATTTCTAATAAATTAATTTAGAAAGGGGGTTTTTTAGTTTTTAGGAAAAGGAATAATAAATTAAATAAAGATATAACTATATTATTATAATTAAAATATAGCACATAAAAGTCCCGTATATCAAAAATTGGTGGAGATATCGGGGATGTGCAATAATATAGTTGTATTATTTTTATAAGTGTTTTATTAAGAGATATATTTTTATTATAATTATTTTCCTGTGTTAATTTATTAAGTTTAAATAAAATATTAGTTGAAAATTAATAATTACGCGTCAAAAAAAAAAAAAAAAAAAAAAAAAAAAAAAAAAAAAATTATATATATATTTTATTTTATTCTTATTAATTAAAGGCAGCTGGGAATTTGGACCAGGATAAAAACGAATAAGTCTTTAATTACTATTTAGATTTAGTTAATAGTGATAAGTTAGTTAATTAATTGTAATATTTTATTTGTAATTAAAGATAACTGGGAGTTTGAACCAGTATAAAAACGAATAAGCCTTTAATTATTAACTATTAGTTTATTATAAAAAAAAAAAAAAAAAAAAAAAAAATAATAATAATAATAATAATAGAAGTAATAAATAGTATTAATTAGTAAATTAATTAATAAGTAGTAAAAAAAAAAAAAAAAAAAAAAAAAAAAAAAAAAAATTATATATGTAATAATAATAAATAATAATTATAATAATATTAATATTGATAATAATACTTAGTAACAAAAATAAATAGTAAAAATTTTTAATAGTGATAAAATATATATTTAATTTTTATAAATTATTGAACGCGTTTTATTAGTTAATAAGACTATATATTATTGTATTTATATTTATATACTACTCATTATTTGGAATTTTCTTAAAATGTCAAGTTCACCTACTACTTCGACAACTCTAGTGGATAACGATGATGTCGATACTAGAACTCTACCAAGGATTGGAGGTGTTCATAAAGATGCAGAAATTTGGAAGTTTCGTATTACTGACTGGTTTAGAAGGGAACGTATTGTAACGGATGCAGGAAAATTCAGTTATATCATTGCATCCTGTGAGGATGATATAGTTCGTGTACTTCATATGGAACAAGTCAAGTTGAATCGGATTCTAACACTAGATGAATGTGTATACCTAATTAAAAAGAAATATTGGAGAGAAAATCTGAAAGAAGACAAATTAAGACAAATTAAGAAAATTATGATCAATCCAAATGAAAGTATTTACGACTTTAATACTAGATTCTTAGAGTTATATGATCAATTAGATTCCGCAGACCAATCTTCCTTCTCAGTGATCGACTATGAAAATGCCTTGAGACCTCGTAGTAGAATTTATGAAAGAATCGCCATGGCTGAAGCTCCTGACCTTGAAACTGCCTGTAAATTAGCTGAGAAATATGAAAATATATTAACTCAATCTCAAGGAAACCAAGAAATGTGGGGTCCTTATGGTAATATCAATAATTATAATAGAAGAAATAATTTTTCCCAACCTGGTAGATCAAATCTTAATAATGCTTTCATTGATCAATATAATAATAATTCAAATTTCACTCCATTTAATAATAATTTTAATACATTTAACAATTCAGGAAATTTTAATAGAATAAGAAGATTTAATAATGTATCATTAAATTCATCATCTAGAATGAATTCTAGCGTTTTGAGAAATTTTAGAAACCCAAATTTTAATAGTTTTAATAATAACAATAATCTTGGTAACAATAATTTTAATAATAATTATAACAATGGTAATAATTATAATAATAGTAATAACAATAATCGTAATATGAATCACAATACAAATAATTATAATAATAATTCTGATGTTATAGACGATTTAACTAATCAAATGAAAAATTTAAAAATTAAAACCTGTTATTTCTGTCATCAACCGGATCATGTTTTAAAAGATTGCGTTGCTTTTGATAGATTCCAAAATGATCCAAATTATGAAAATTATATTAATTCCTTATATTCTCAAAAAAACTAGATAATGGAAGAAGGCTAACTTCCTTTAATCAAAATGCCAACCCTTGTATAATTGCAGCTACCTCATGGAATGATAATTACAAAAATATTATTGCTTCCGCAAAACGTAGTAGAGATGAAAAATATTCATCCTTACTACCAAAAACAAAAAAAAAATTAATAATGAAGAATTAAGCGAAAATGATTATACTAATAAAATGTATTATAATACAATAAATAATTCACCTAAAATAAAATATAATTTAAGAAATAGAAATATTGTAGAGTTACCCCTTAAGAATAAACCAAAAATTAATTACAATATTAATAATACTAAAAATTTTAATCATGATATAACTAATAAACATGACAACGAAAATGTGGATAATAATACATTGGAAAGTATTAATGATGGAAATTTAGATAAACTAAATATTAACAAAACGAAGGTATTGAACGATAATGATTTTGAAAGTATAGGTAAGAAAATAAGGAATAATAGTTTGGATATTGTGGATAAAGCAGATTTGGATATTATGAATAAAGTTGACTTGGATGTAGAGAACAATAATAAAAATAAAACGGATAACTTGAACACTCAAAATGAAGAAATTGGTAAAAATAGTAAAGTTAATAATCTAAATAAAATTGGAATTGGAAATAGAATGAACCCTACCAATGATAAAGAAAGAGATAAAACGAAGGACAAAGCTACCAGAGTTGGTCAAATAATTCAATTGTTAGAGGGTGTTGAACCATACGATATTGTGGAAGAATTGAGAAATACCCCAGCTAATATTAATTTGGCTCAGTTATTAGGAATTAGTAGTGCCTTGCGTGCCGATGTTAACAGAAGTTTCAAAAAATTGAAAACAGAAGAGGAAACAATCATAGGCTATGCGGAATGTTACGATGACATCGAAAATTTTGAGATTGTCAACAATCCGACACATTGCTACTGTACCAGGGAAGTCCAGGAACACGATATTGCTGTGGTCAGTGGTTCCGTTGATGGTTATCCTGACGCTATTTTAATTGATGGTGGTAGTAACGCGAATTTAATAACTAGGAAATTCCTCACAAAATTCATCAAAAATTATACTGTTGTAAGAACTACCTCTGGCAGAGTACATCAAGCTTTATCTGATGTTGAAGAAAAGGTTTATGAAATAGTTCAACTTGAAGTACAAATTGGAACATTAAAAATTAATACTGAATTTAGAGTCGTGGATAACGGTGATCCTATTTTTGATATAATTATTAATTTAAAAACACAAGCGGATTATAAGTTGCTAGTAGATGCTAATAGTAAATATTTATATGTGAGAAATAAAATTAATAATATCAATGGTATTTTCAGTTTTAACGTTGTACCCTTAGTACCATTAGAGGACGTTCAAATTTTTCAATCTCAAGCTATGTTTTGTTATATAATAGAAAATCCACCTTCTACAATAATTAATAATATTAATAGTATTAATGAGAATGTTGATAAAAATAAAATTCTTGAAGTATTAATTGATAATATGGATATCAAAGATTTGGATTTTAAGGCAGAATTCAAAAAAATATTAAATTCTTATACAGATGTTATAGCCGTTTCCAGTGATGATTTGGAACCTTCAGAATTACTACCTCACCATATTGAACTAATTGCAGGTAGTAAACCTATTAAACAAAAAGCTTATAGAATTTCTCAAATTCAATTAGAAGCTTTAAAAATAGAAGTAAAGAAATTAATAGATAAAGTACTCATTGTACCATCTCATTCACCATGGTCGTCACCTATTGTATTAGTACCTAAGAAAAACGGTCGTTGGAGATTATGTATAGATTATAGATTATTAAATAATATCACTAAAAAGGATGCCTATGCAATCCCGATAATACAAGAAATTTTTGATGCTCTAAAAGATGCTTATATTTTTTCAACTTTGGATCTGTTTAGTGGGTATCACCAGATACCTATGTTTAAGGATGATCAAGAACTTACTTCATTTACTACTAAGTTTGGAAATTATTACTTTAAGGTAATGCCTTTTGGTTTGACCAACGCTCCTGCTACCTTCCAGAGAGAAATGAATCGTATATTCTTTGACTTAATAAATAAATGTGTTCAAATATATTTGGATGATATTATTGTATATTCACCATCCATTGAACAACATCTAATAGATTTAACAAATGTTTTTGAAATTCTTAGAAATAATAAATTAAAAATGAATATTGAAAAGTGTCATTTCTGTGTTTACGAAGTTGAAGCGTTGGGACACAAGATTTCAAATAAGGGGTTATTATCCATAGAAAGAAAAGTAGATGCAATCAAGAATTTAGATATTCCTACCAATATTTCTGAATTACGTTCTTTTCTTGGAATGGTTGGATATTACAGAAATTTTATTGAAAACTATGCTTCTATTTCTGAACCCCTACGTAAACTTTTAAGGAAAAACTCACCTTTTATTTGGACTAAAGAACAAACTATTAGTATTGATAATATGAAGAATTCTCTTTGTAACGCACCTATCTTATGTTATCCACGTTTTGATAAACCCTTTATTATTCGTACAGATGCTAGCTATCTAGGGATAGGTGGAGTATTATTACAACTATATGAAGATAAAATAGAACACCCAGTATTTTATATTAGTCGTTCTTTAAGTAAATCTGAACATAATTACTCTATTACTGAATTGGAAGGAACTGCAGCTTACTACTGCATTAATAAGTTTAAACCCTATATTCTTGGAAACCCTTTTCGGACTATTCTTTACACAGATCATCAACCTTTAGTTCCTATAATTAAAAACAATGAACCAAATACAAGTAAACATGCTCGTTGGTGTCTTTTATTTAGTCAGTTACAAGTTGACGTTGTTTATCAACCCGGGAGAGCAAATATATTAGCTGATGCACTTTCTCGTATAAAAAGGAAAGATATTATTACTACTAATGCTTTGGTAAACGATAATAATAGTAATACTGAAGGTAACGTAAAAGAAAACAATGAAAATAATATTGATAATGAAGGTAATAGAAGCGAAAATGGTGGGAATGGTATAGTTGATAATAATAATATAATAATTAATAATAATAACGAAGAGGATACTCCCAGAGAATTTATTGATGAAATTGAAAATGAAAAATATATTTCAGAATTTATGAAAAAGTTTTTGACAGAGAGGATTATCACTATTAATGATAAAACATATATTAAAGATAGAGGTAAACTTAGACTAGTAATAGATGATTATTTGGAAAAAATAAAAATTATCGGAATGGCCCATAGGATCGGCCATGAAGGCCTACAAAAGACATATGATAGAATAAAACAAAATTTTTATTGGAAAAATATGATTTTGGATATAAAGAAGTATATTTCAATTTGTAAAATATGCCAATTGAACAGATCGGAACCTTCTCCCAATTTAGTTGAACAATTTAGAACTCCTGTAGAGGCTCCTTTTGTCAGATTAGGATTGGATATTATTGGACCTTTAAAAACTACATCCAAAGGTAATAAGTATATTATAGTTTGTGTAGATTATTTTACTTTATGGGTTGAAGCTGAAGCCTCTCAAACAATTACTTCTCAAGATGTTATCACCTTTTTAATTAATGTTTTTAGTAGACATGGGTTACCACAAATAATTAATATGGATAATGGAACCCAGTTGAATAGTGATTTCACCAAAATATTCTTAGATCTTTATGGTGTATATATTCATTTTGTTGTTCGTTACCATCCTGCTTCTAATGGCTTGGTCGAAAATAGAAATAGAGAGATTGGAAAACAACTTAGGAATTTTGCTGGTAAAAATAATGATTGGGATACCTTATTATTACCTTTAGCTTTATGGGCTATCAGGACTTCAAAATCTTCTGTTAGTGGATATTCAAGTTTTGAATTATTATATGGACGTGAAGATATACTCCCAAATGAAATCAATATACTTTGTTCATTAGGAGAATCCATTGAGCAACCGATTGAAGAATTATTATTAGAAAGATTAATAGAACATACAAAATGGATTAAAGATGCAGCCAATAAAAAGTTTGGGACAATTAACTATTGGAAGACAAGAAGAGAAGCAAAGAAAAGTATGGAAAAGATTCATGAATACAAAATCGGTGATAAAGTAAAAATAAGAATGTTTCAAAGACATAAATTGGACCCTTATTATATTGGGCCCTATACAATCAAAGAAATCACTTGGAATACTGTTAAATTACAAGAAGATAAAACTGGAATTATATTAAAGAGGAATGTACACATCAAAAATATTCTACCTTATAGAGAATAATAATAATATTAAAAAAAAAAAAAAAAAAAAAAAAAAAAAAAAAAAAAAAATATATATATATATATATATTATTAACAAAAATTTAATAACAAAATTTTTTTTTTTTAAAAATTGAATCAAAATTTAAATTATAAATTTATCATAAATTTTATAAATTTTGTATTTGAGATATTCAAATTATATTAATGAATATTTTATAACTAACATAGTAAATATAAAATTTTCTTTAAAAATGAAATAATATTCTACAATATAATTATCTTATAAAAATTATTATTTTGTTAATAGTCAATTTTATCTTCAATTAAGAATTCTTCTCGTATAGAGAACTATACTTAATTTCATATATAAATTGCTATCTTAGCGTGGGCAATTTTGATCTAAAACAAATATGTGTAGTAACATATTTGTATATTTAATAATAATTATTAAATATTAAATTTATATCTTTTGATAATAATTTTTATAATATATTATTAATTATTCATTATTATATTATAATTACTATTATAATATATATTAAATTACATATTATTTTATAATATATTATATTATATTATTTATTTTATAATTATATATTATTATATTAAAATATAATAATATTTTTATATTTAACTTTAATAGGATTTTTATTATATTATACAATATATTATTATGTATTATTTTATATTTATTTTTTTTATTTTACATATAATATACATTTATTATTTAAATATAGATATTGTATTCTTATATATATATAATTTATATTATATGTTTAAAATATATTTCATACTATTAAATTTTATAATTTTAAAATGTAATTTCTTAATAAGAACCAATTTCTAATAAATTAATTTAGAAAGGGGGTTTTTTAGTTTTTAGGAAAAGGAATAATAAATTAAATAAAGATATAACTATATTATTATAATTAAAATATAGCACATAAAAGTCCCGTATATCAGTAATAAAGTCACATGTTACTGTATGCGTTTTCCATAACATAGAATAAATTAAAAATTAATTAAATAAATATTAAAAGATAATTAACATAGATTTATACAAGACGATAGACATAATACATTTAAGTAATCATTAAATATAAATAAATAAATACACATAAATATAAATAAATACTATAAATAAATTAAATTAAATATATAGTTAAATTATGAGTGCAGTCAACAATAATAATAATAATAATAATAATAATAATAATAATAATAATAATAATAATAATAATAATAATAATAATAATAATAATTATAAATAAACTTTGATTATTAAAAATTAATTATTATCTTATTCTATTAATTCTCAATACTTTAATTCTTTTTTATTACTTCAAATTATTTTCCTTTTTTCCAAAATATTAAAAAACAATGTTAAATTTTAACAAAATTATATTAATATTAATATATATTTTTATTAATGTTAATGGAATGTCCATTAAACATAAAAATGAATTAAAAGAGAAAACAAAAGAAATGATATACCATGCATTTAATGGATATATGAATTATGGATTTCCTTCAGATGAATTATATCCAATAACTTGTAAAGGAAGAGATAGAGATAACGAAAATAATTATAATTTTGGGGTTAATGATATACTAGGAAATTTTACATTAACATTAATTGATTCACTTGATACTTTAGCTATTATTGGCGATAAAAAATTATTTCAAAAAGCAGTTCAGAATGTTATTGATAAAGTAGATTTTAATAAAGATAATATTGTTAATTTATTTGAAGTTAATATTAGAATTCTTGGTGGACTATTATCAGCACATTTATTTGCAATAAATGAACAGTATGGGGTAAAATTGGATAATTATAATAATGAATTATTAGATTTAGCTTATGATTTAGGTAAAAGATTATTACCTGCATTTGAAAAATCAAAGACACAAATTCCATATACAAGGGTATATTTTAAATTTTATATAATACAATTGTAATTTTAAATTATTAAATATAAATAATTATATATATATATATATATATTCTTTTTTTATTTTATTTTATTTTATTTTATTGTATAGGTTAATTTAAAAAAAGGAGTTATTTCTATTTTTGCATCAACAAGTAGTTGTGCGGCAGATGCAGGTACTTTTATTTTAGAATTTGGAACATTAAGTCGTTTAACAGGAGATTCAAGATTTGAAGTTATTATTTATTATTAAGAAAAATTATATATATATGTCATTAAAAAATTAAAAATATAAATTAATTAAAATTTAATTTAATTTAATATTATAATATTATATTATGTTAATAACCAAAAATAAAAGGAATATGCAAGAGATGTATGAATAATATTTAAATATATATCAAAAAAAAAAAAAAAAAAAGCTTTAATTAAAATTTTAATAAATTATATAAAAAATTTAGGCTTTATTCAAAATGTGGGATGAAAAGTCATCATTAAATTTACTTGGAACCGCAATTAATTCATTAACATCTAGAGTATGTAAAAAATCTACTAATTAATAAATACAATATATTAATATTAAAGTAAATAGTAAATTATTCATGTTATATAATATTAAGTGGAGTAATAGAATCTCTGGAATCGGAGCAAGTTCAGATTCTGTATAGTAAATTTTTAAGAAAAGAAGTACAAATTATATATATATTTAAACTATAATATAAAATATTACTCATTTATTTTTCATATAGTGAATATATGTTAAAAGGATATATATTATTTGGAGATCCAGATTATTTAGAAATGTTTAATGATTCTTATAATGCAATTAAAAAATATATAAAACATAAATATGGTTTATATTTCAATGTATATATGGATAATGGTCATTATCATTCGACAAATATGGATGGGTATAAAAAAAAAAAAAAAAAAAAAAAAAAAAATTAAATTGATATTGTAATTTATAAATTTCATTCATTATAATATTTTTTATAATTAAATAACTTATTTATAGGCTTACGGCTTTTTTCCCCGGTTTACAAGTAATGAAATAGAAAAAATCAAACATTCTTATAAATAAATAATAATTAAAATGAAAAATAAATAATGATAGTAACAATAATAAATAGAAATATGTAAATAATAATAAAATAATAAAATTGAAGTTAATAATATTTAAAATAATGTTAATATTTTTTTTTCTTAAAAGGTGTTAATGGGTGATCTTGATAATGCTATACACCTTCACCAAATATTTACTGAACTCTGGAGAAAGTATCATGCTATACCTGAAGTATATGATTTTCATGAGAAAAATATTATAGCAGATTATTATTTATTAAGACCGTATGTATTTTACATAGTTTCAATATTTTATTGTTTTATCGTCAATATAGATACTAAATGTTAAAATTACATATTTTATATAGAGAATTTATAGAATCAAATTATATGCTTTACCAGGTTCATTATTTATTTACTTATTTGTTTTATTCAATTTATTGTTTATTTATTTGTTTTTTTTTTTTTTTTTTAGTTATTCATTTCACGATTTTAAAATAATAAACAAAAATTAATATAGTTTTTTATATATTTTTAAAATATAAGTCAACAAAAGATCCCTATTATTTAGACATTGGTGAAATGGTATTGTATGATATAGAAAGATTATGTAGAACGGAATGTGGATATGCTCAATTAAGTCCGTTAACGTCATATGAAAAAGAAAATCGAATGGAAAGCTTTTTTATTAGTGAAACATTAAAATATTTATATTTATTATTTGATGAAAGTAATATAATACTTTATTTTTTTTTTTTTTTAAACTCTTTTCATTTTTATCACATAAACAGTATTTATTAAAAGTTTATAATTAATTTACTAAATAATAGATAATAAAATTAACACTGATTTTTCTAATTCAGTATTTACCACAGGTAGAATTTTTAATTTACATATATGTATATATATATAAATATTTTTTTTTTTAAATAAAAAAAAAAAATACTAATTTAATGTTAAAAGAGGGTCATTATTTAAATTTACCAGATTCATTATATCATAAGAAATTTTACGAAAATTCTTCAGAATTAAATGGAAATGTGCCAACTAATTTAAAATGTCCTAAAAAATCATACAATATAGAAAATCCTCTACTATCTGTTGAAGAAAAATTAAAAATTTTCTCTTTGGTTAATACGGAAATTCCTGAAGATGATAAGATTTTATTTGAATATATATGCTTAAAATAATAATTGAAAAGCATGATAAAGTCATCTATTGATAATTAATAACTAATATATTTATAAAAAATGGAAATAATCAAAGTTTATAAGAAAAATTATAAATATTTTTTTTAAATAAAATTAATGATATTTTAAAACAATCACTATTAATTTATCATAGTTTATTTTAATTATTTTTTTATATTTATTTTATTTTATTTTTATTTTAATTTATATATATTATATAAAATTTACTTATAATAATCTATTTATAATAATGTATATTTACATTATTGATTGATTAAAATAAGAATTTTCATTCGATTTCTATTTATTATTATTTTTTTTATCTATTTTTGTATTGATACTCTTTCAGTTTTTTTGTTTGTTTGTTTGTTTGTTTCTTTATTTTTATTTTATTT
This sequence comes from Neocallimastix lanati (nom. inval.), assembly GCA_016946835.1. NCBI lineage: Eukaryota > Fungi > Neocallimastigomycota > Neocallimastigomycetes > Neocallimastigales > Neocallimastigaceae > Neocallimastix > Neocallimastix lanati (nom. inval.). The sequence goes on from JACVTC010000142.1 coordinate 329,650, forward strand.
TTATCTATATAATTTTTTGTTTTTTTTTATATTATCATTTTTTTAATAAATTAATTCTAATAGTTTAATTTTGATTTTAATTGTTTTTGTTTATTGTAAATAATATTAATGGTTATTAATTATTAGCCATTTCAGCAAGACGACTGAAGTAAACTTCATTTGTATAGACAACAATTAATGAAGAAATAGCAAAGCTATTTTATAAATAATTCAAAAAACAGTAAATATATATATATATTAATATAAAAAATTCATATTATTTTTATTATTTTATAAATTAATTAAATTATTTTAATCTTACAAAAGTGAACCACCATTTCTAGCTTCAGCTTCTGATTTCTTACCGGTAATTACACTAGATATAGCCATGAATAATGAAATCCAAGATGCAAACTTATTCTTTATATATTTTATTTTATATTTTGATTATTATTATTATTATTATTATTTTTGTTAATATATACATAAAATATATATTATAATTATACCTTTTTAAAAAGACCAAAAATACCTATTTTTTTTTTTTCACATTAGAATTTATTTACAATTATGAATGTGATTAATATTTATAATATTACAACTGTATTTCTTTTATTTAAATTATATATATTAAAACTAAAATATTAATTCTCATTAAAAAACAAAACAAAATAAGAACAAGTTCAAAAACAAAATTGAAAATAAAAAAAAAGAAAAAAAAAAAAAAAAAATCATTTAGATAATTACCAATAATTAAAGCGATAAATCCAATCCAATCAATATCAGCATTATCTTCATCGAACTCTGGTGGAACAAATTTTACGACAGCATCTGGTCTTCTTGCATCTAAACTTTTATTTGTACTCATTTTTATTATTTATTTTTATTATATTTCAAGTATATTATTTTATTTTATTTAACTTTATTTTATTTTATTATTCTTATTTTTTTTTATTATATTTCTAGTATTTTTTTTATTTTTATTTTTACTTTTATTTTTATTTTTATTTTATTTTTATTACATTTATTTTATTTTATATTTTAATTTTTATTTAAAAAAATTTTTTTTGTTTCTGTTTCTTTTTTTAATTTATTCAATAATATATTATTATTATAAAGTAATATATTACATTAAAATTTGATATATTAAAAAAATCATCTTATTTTAAAAATATGTTACATTAAAAATATATATATATTTCATTTACTTTCTATTAATTTGTAATAAAAACAAAAATTTTTAAAATATCTTCAAAATTGTATGGAGAAAAAAAAAATAAATATTTGTATAAAAAATGATCAAATTTAAAATATGTAAAAGAGCATGGAAAACAAGAATAAATTAAAAGAAAATAATATTTACAATAATATGAAATAAAAATATGCTAATATGATATTTAAAGATTAATATAATTTATAAATATTATTAACATATTAAAGCATTCATTAACAAAATATTTTATTAAAGATGAAAAAATAAGAAAATTAATATATATAAAGTATATATAAAATTTCAAAAAAAATTTTTTCTATTTCCGGTGTGACTACCTTTATTTTCATCCCCCCTCAAGGTTTTGGGAATATTGAGGTAGTCACAACACTTCAGTATGCTTTCGCATAGGCGAATAATGTCCCTGTTGGACGATCTTACTGAGTGTTTAGCATTGGTGCTCGGACATGCAAATTATTACTGAGATTTTTCTAGAATGTTTTTTCTCGTAGAGCCTCTCCAGTTCCTAACTTCCTTTTGAAGCTAGGCCAATATTAACTAACCCAATGAGATACGTACTAGCTCCCCTGGCAAATGCATATATGTCAGAAAGATTGCAATTTTGTAGAATATATCTATATTACTTTAATAGAATATATTTATATGGACACATGATATATATACCCGAATGTTAATTTCTTCATAAATATATTAAATAATAGTACTTGTGCAATCCTCTCAAGCCCACAGTTAATACAATTTCTTGTCTATATTAGGAAAATGAGAATATTATAGATATAAGAAAAATACTTCTCTGTAACCCCAACCACTATATACCGTAAAAGCCTCTTGTGAGGAAATTCTTTGAAAATGGTGTCTTATGTATACTATAACAACCAGGATAGAACCTTGCTCGATTTAAAATACCAAAAGAAGCTTATGATTATTTTTTATTAAAAATGATAATTATTCAAATCTCAAAATAAATAATAAAGAATATGAAAATAGGAATAAAACGTAATTTAATAAAATTGTGTTAGTTTATTGATATATTTAGCTTAGTTATATATGAAGGTGGGGTGCATTTCACCAATTTTTATAATACAAATTTCCATTACGCCATTTATTTTTAATGGCTTGTAAAATTTTTTGTAAAAAATTTTAATACAATTATATGTAAAAAAATAAATGTATAAATAAATAAATAAATAAATAAAAGAATGTAATAATATAAGTATATAAAATAAAATAAAATAAAATAGATATTAATGTAATAATATAAAAGTACAAGTAATAAAAAATAAACTAAGATAAATAAAATAAAATAAAATAAATAGTAGAATATAAATATAAGTACAGATTGAATAAAATAAAATAAAATAAAATAAAATAAAATAAATAGTAGAATATAAATATAAGTACAGATTGAATAAAATAAAATAAAATAAAATAAAATAAATAGTAGAATATAAATATAAGTACAGATTGAATAAAATAAAATAAAATAAAATAAAATAAATAGTAGAATATAAATATAAGTACAGATTGAATAAAATAAAATAAAATAAAATAAAATAAATAGTAGAATATAAATATAAGTACAGATTGAATAAAATAAAATAAAATAAAATAAAATAAATAGTAGAATATAAATATAAGTACAGATTGAATAAAATAAAATAAAATAAAATAAAATAAAATAAATAGTAGAATATAAATATAAGTACAGATTGAGTAAAATAAGTTGTAGAAATATAAAGTACAGATTGAATAAAATAAAATAAAATAAAATAAAATAAATAGTAGAATATAAATATAAGTACAGATTGAATAAAATAAATTGTAGAAATATAAAGTACAGATTGAATAAAATAAATTGTAGAAATATAAAGTACAGATTGAATAAAATAAATTGTAAAAATATAAAGTACAGATTGAATAAAATAAAATAAAATAAAATAAAATAAAATAAAATAAAATAAAATAAAATAAAATAAAATAAAATAAAATAAAATAAAATAAAATAGATATTGAATGTATTTTTTTTTTTTTTTTTTTTTTTTTTTAGACTAGGAATAAAAAAATATATATTGCGTTAACCGGATTGAATGTAATAATATAAAAGTACAAGTATATAAAATAAAATAAAATAGATATTGAATGTAATAATATAAAAGTACAAGTATATAAAATAAAATAAAATAAAATAAAGCAAAATTAGTACAATGATTCTTTTTTATTAAAAATAATAATTATTCAAATCACAAAATAAATAAAATAAATAATAAAGAATATGAGAATATGAATAAAATGTAATTTAATAAAAATATAAAATTAAATATAAAATAAATTCAAAAAATATAGTATAATAAATATGAAGTTAACAAATATAATTAATGATTAATATTCATAAATGTACTATGTTAGTAAATGAATAATAAAAATTCTACATTTAATAACTAGAAAAAAAAAAATAATATATTATAATATATATTTATTTAATCTATATTTAAACTAAAATCATAAAAAATCTATTTTTCATTTGTAATTATTATAGTACTTTATTATCATTATTATGTTTTATTATTAATTTTTTTTTTTTTTTTTTTTTTTTTTTTTTTTTTGGTATATTTACATTTTTTTTAAGAGAAAACAAATTCCTCAACATTACAATATATATATATATGAATAAAAAAAAATTTTTTTTTTTTTTTTTTTTTTTTTTTTTTTTTTTTTTTTTTTTTTGTTGTTGTTGTTGTTGCTATTGTTAATGACTGAATAATAGTAATAAAATAATAAAATCTACATAAAGTTTTTTTTTTTTTTTTTGTTAATGATTGAATAATAGTAATAAAATAATAAAACTACATAAAGTTTTTTTTTTTTTTTTTTTTAATAGATTTTAACCTGCATCATAGTAATTTTCGTGTTTAATATTTATATTTTATTACTAATAATAGATATGGAGAAAATAAAAAAGTTATATAAAAACTATATATGGAAATATATATATATATTTATTTATTATTAGTTATTTATATGTTCTGTAATAATTAGTTAAACTATCACTATTATTGTCAAAATTTTCAAAAGATGAAGGATTAAAAGAATTAATGTAATATTTATTAATTGGATTTGAATTAATAAAATTATCATTCATAAAATCTTCATTATTCATTGTATCATAATTATTATTTAAATTCGTTTTTGGATTTAATTTATGTCTTCTAGAATTAAATAATAATGAATTTTTATTAGTAATAACATTAACCTTATTCTCAATTATTTTATTACTATTATTACTAGTACAGTTATTATTACTATTATTTTTAGTATTATTATTATTGCTATTACTATTGTTATCAGGCAAAGATAAATTTGTAAATGGTGATTTATTTCTTGTTAAATATTGTTGAGCTTGAATTTCTTTAGTGAGTTCACTTTGAATTTTTACAGATGATTTGTTTATATTAGATGATGTTTTGTGATTAACTTTATCGTTTACATCATTAAATAGATCAGATGATAGAATAGATTTATCCAAAGAATTAAGATTTGAATTTGGATTAGAATTATCACCAATTCCATATTTATTTCTCAAATTAGGGGGAATATATTTTTCTGCTGAAGGTACTTTAATTGGGGATGGAGTCTGTATCAACTTTGAATTAGTAATTGAAGTTTTATTTGATTCTCTTGTAGTAATTACAGATTTTATTTCTTAAAATAAAATAAATAAAATAAAATAAAAATAAAATTATAATTATAATAATCAAAATATAAATTAATGTTAATATAAAAATTAAGATCTATATAAAATTATGAAATAACTATGAAAAAAAAAAAAAAAAAATAAATAAATAAATACCCTTTTTAAGAGAAAACTCCATTTTTGATTCGGTTTCTTTAATATTTTTATTATTACTTAATTCTAATTTTCTTGTATTATATTTAGTTGAATCACTATCAATACTATTATTTTTATTATTTGAATACTCATTAAAATAACTATCTGGTGATATTGATTTATATTTTCCTTCCTTAATATTTTTTGGAGTAGGTGCTCGGTATTTTAAATTTTTAATATCAACTGTAAGATGAATTGGGGATGAAGTAGTTGAATTATAATTTGTTATAATTTCTTTTATTTAAAATATATAGTATAAAAGTTTAGCATGATTAGTAATTAATTATTAAATAATAATAATAATAATAATAATAATAATAATAATAATAATTATAATAATAGTAATAATATTGAAAGAAAAATATTTGTTACCTTTTTTATCGTTTAATTCATTTTCTTCACAATTATTATTATATTTATTTTTATTAGAACTATTATATTTATTATTTTTATAATTCGGTTTATTAGTGCTTTTATTCCAATCATTAATTTCATTAGATTTTCTATTACTATGTACATCATTAAAAAAGCTTTTTGTTGGTAATGAATGAGATAAATTTTCATCATCATTTTTATTATAATTACTATCATCAATTAATTTTACATTGTCATTTTCCATTTTATCGGAATATGGTGGAATTGGAGGCCTATATTTCGGAATTTCTATTTTTATTTAGTTAGTAAAATATAATAAAATTTGATTAAATTAATTTTTTAATATTATGAAAACAACAACAACAACAACAACAATAATAATAATAATAATAATTAATAAAAATTATTAGTTATAAAATAATACTCTTATTGTTTATGGAATATTAAAATAAAATAAAATAAAAAAAAAACTTTTATCTTTTATATATATATATATATTAATTATAATAATTTTAAATTATTTTACCATTTTTCTCTTTATCAAAACTCTTATGAATTCTTAAGTTTTCCATTTTATTTGTAATTTCTTCTTCGTTATTAAATTGATTATTATACCTTTCTTTTTCAATATCATATTTACGATCATATCTACTTGATTTAATGTCCACTGAATTCTTAGTTGGAGATGACCCACTTGAGGTACTATCTTGATTGTTTTTCTTATTTTGAAAGTATTTGCCATTTCTTGATTTATTATCATTACAAGAATAAGAATGATATTCCATTGATGTATATAATTTATTATTATAACTATTATTATAATTCTTTCCATTCCAATTTGAATTATCTCTATAATTTCTTTCTAAATTCAAACCTTCAATATATGAATTGGTATATTGATACTGATAATGATGTTCATTATTTTTATCATGATTTTCTATACTATTATTCATTGATAATCTTTTAGTGTTATTCACAAATTTATTTCTTGTACCTGATTTATCATTGGAAAAATTATTGTAATTATTGTTATTCAATGATTTTGAATAATTATTTGTACTAAATTTTCTTGGACTATTTATTGTTTCTTTTTGATTTGAAATGACACCATTACATATAGTATTTGATCTAGAATGTTTGTTTTGTCCTGTGATACTAACATTACTTTCATTTTCAGGTATAAACATCAATTCACTATTATTAGTAGCACTACATCCTGTTTCATCATTACTATAAACACCTTTTTTATTCATATTTATTGGTGAAGTACTTGAATGATATTGTGAATTAATATGTGAATAATTTCGAAGAGATGAAAATGTTCCTTCCCTTTCCCTTCTAGATGCTAATGAATGTGGCGATGGTGAAATTGAAAAACTATTATTTCTTGAATTATATGAGTTACTATATTGTACTGATGAATTTGCTCCTTTTGAAAAGTAAATTGGTTTTGATGAGTTCCAACCAGGGTTAGGGGGATTATCTTCGTAATGATAACATCTATCTCTTTCCATACGTCCTGGACTATTAAAATGAAAAGATCTAGGCATTGAATTAGTCATATTTAATGGAGACAAATAATTTCCTTTATTATTTTCCAATAATGTATCAAAATTACTATTATTATTACTATTATTAAAATTTGTATCATAATATTTGGGTGAATTAAATTCACTTAGACTAACATTACCATTTTTATAATCCTGATCATTATTTTGATTGTAATTACCACTACTACTGTAATAATTTTTGTTATTTGGTGTTTTTGGGGGCTTCATGAATTCATCATCAGATTTTCTTTTCTTTTGCTCTTGTGATTGTTCAATTAAGAATTGAATTAATTTATTTTTCATTTCCTCACCTAAAGAAGATCTAAATTCCGGTGTTGAATTTGCAATATCAGAGCATTTTATAAAAACAACAACAATTTTTATTTTTTTACAAATGCGTTTTATTTCTTCTATGTATTCTTTATCACTTTCATTTGGAATTACACATAATATCAATTGAGGCTTATCAACACTTTCACTAAAAAGATTATTGACTTCTGCTTGATGACTAATTTGCTTTGTAATAGCGGTTAACAGAAAAGGAATAGTGGAAACACCATCTTCCATAGAGGACCAATGAATATCAACACCTCTATCTCTAATAATCATACATTCAACGTCATTACATAGATCGTCAATGAAGTTTCGAATGGTACAAGAAAAAGGTACATTTGGACCTAATAAAAGAACTGCCCATTGTAATAATTCGGGAAATTTTAAAAAAGCATTATATATTTTTGATCTTATTGGTTCACCATTGTAAAAATTTTTTCTATAAGTACTAAATTCATTATCCGAATGTGGTGAACTATTATTAACTTCTTTTGAATTTGCTTTATCTATTGCAACTAAAAAACGCTCTGCGTCATCCTGTTGAAATATTTCATAAGAACTTGGTATCATTTTTACCTTCTTTTAATTTTTAAAAATTATTTCTTAATTTTTTTTATTATTTTATATTAACACTATAATTAATTACTATAAATGTCATTTATTTTATAAACTTTGTTTTAATATTTTCTTTTTTTTTTTTTTTTTTTTTTTTTTTTTATTCTATTTTTATTTTTATTTTTATTTCTTTATCTTTTCTTAATTTTATTTTTATTATTTTTATTATTTTTTATTATTATTATTTTTTCTACACTTTTTTATTATTAATTTTATTTCTTTTATTTTTACTTATTTATTTATTATATTAATTTTTACTTATTAAAACTATTAACTTTTTTTCTTTTGTTATTTATTTTAAAATATATGTATGTGCTTTATGTGAAGGTGATATTTATATTTTTTATTCTCTTTACTTATTTTTCCCTTCTTATATATATTACTTATTTTGCTATTTTATATTTTTTAATTTTATTTAAATAAATCGAGTTTATTAAATTAAATATAAATTAGCTAATAGTAATTATTTTTCTTTAAATTGTTTATATGGTTACATAAATAACATTATAATAATGATAATGTTTTCAAATTATATATAAGTTTCTATTTTAAAATAAATAAATTTTAAAACAGAAGAATACTTAATTATTATTGCTATTATTACTATATATTGTTTTCTTTCTTATCTTTCTTTTCTCTCTTGTATTTTATTTTATTTTTTTTTTTTTTTTTTTTTTTTTAACTTAATAATTTATGAATATGAATATATTATATAAAACTTTATACATATAATAAATTTGTTAAATTATAAATTTTATAAAACTTATATTTGAATATATATGTATTAATAAATTTTTTATTATTATATAAAATATTCTTACTTTCAAAAAAAATATGAATCCTTATCAAAAACATCAAATATAAACTACTTTAAAAACTTTTATAAAAAATTGTATATAGCTTTAGCAAAATAAAATTAAAAAAAAAAAAACGTGGTTGTAGAATAAGAAAAGGGCAAAGAGAAAAAGGAAAAAATTAAATTAAAAAAAAAAGAAAAAAATAAAAATAAAAAATTAAAATAAAAAAAAAAAAAGAAAAAGAAAAAGAAAAACAAGAAAAGAAAAAATAGGCAACTAATAAATTAATAATATCAATAATAATATATATATAATAATAATAATATATTTTAATTCTTATTACTTAATTTATTAAATAATTTTTCTTTAATTTAAAATATATAAAATATTATTTAAATTAATTTATTATTATTTTATATTATTGCTTATTTTAGTACTATTGATAAACCATAATTTCATAAAGTATTAATTTAAATAATAATATTATCTATTATGAAACAATAAATATATATATTAATTAATAGGTTATTTACTTAACTTTTATTATAGCAAAAGAAATCAATTTATTCTGTTTTTATTTAGAAATAAATATTATATATCATTATTTAAAAAAAATTATTTGCTATAATAAAAAAAATTTCTTTGATTTGACAATTCTTTTTTGTTTTCTTCTTTTTCTCTTATTTTATTGATTTTATTATTATTAATAGTTAATATTTATATATAAATAGGTTTAAATAATATATTAAATAAACTAAAATAGACAATAATTTTTGAATTTTATTTGTAGTTATTACTTTACTTTATAATAAAATAAGAAAAGATAACTTGCATTTTTTTAATATATTGTTCTTTACTCAGAAATATTTTTTTTTTTTTTTTTTCTTTACTATACTTCAATATTAAATAATTATAAATAAAAAAAATTCTATTATTTTATAAAAAATTGTATTATTTTCTATTATTGTTTTATGTAGTATATTTAGTAATTATTTAATATATTTATGATACTTAAGTTATTGAGGTAATTATTTATAACGTTTATATGTGTTCATTAATAATAATAATAAAATATTATTTTATTTTTTTTATCTTAATTACATATTATATATTATTTGTAATTTATAAAATTTTAATAATTTAATAATCAAAAGAATTGTAAAAAAATATATATTTATTACTTTTTGAATTATTAGATTTTTGAAATTACAAAAGTTAAGATTTAATTATATAAAATTAAATATTAAATTATTATGAAACGATAATCGTTTTATTATTATTATTATTTATCTTAATAATAATTATGATTAATACATAGTTTATATATATATATATATTTATTTATAAAAAAAAAAAAAAAAGACTTATTATTATTATTATTATTATTTCTTCAAAATTTTTTTTGCATTATCTATTATTTTATTATTGTTAATTTTAAGTTTTCTTTTAAAATTTTTTTAAAGAAAGAAACAAGGAAAAAAAAATAAAATTCATCTTTATATATATATTTAATAATAAATAAATAAATTAATAAATTAATAAATAATAAAATAAATATATATAAAACTTTATAATAAAAATTAATAAATAAATGAATAATAAAACATAAATTTTTATTTGAGTAAAGTTAAAATTATTTTTTTAATTTAAAAATTCAAAATAATGAAAATATAAAATATTAAAATTTTATAATATATTTATATTATATTCTTGATAATTAAATTTCATTTAATTTGGTATATTAGCATTAATTAAAATAAAAAAAATTTTTTTTTAAATCCATAAAATTCAAATATTTAGTTTTCACTGTAATATCATTAAATCATTTAAAACAAATACAAATAAATATATAAATAACATTTATAAAGCTAATATTTATTTTCTTTTCCTTTAATTTTATTAATATTATACTTATTTTTTTGGATAAATATATACTTGTTTATTAAGATTTCAAAACGAAATATAGACAAAATGTAATATTTTCAAATGTAATATTTGTGGCTTAAATATCAATACAGTTTATAGTATTAAAATTTAAATTAATAATGAAAAAAAAATAATTCATTTTTTAGTGGTTCGTCATTTTTTAATCATTTCCATCCATATGATCTTTTAAAGTTTATAAAACTTTATTTATTATTGTTTTCAAATTTGTTCATACGATTAATACTATATTTTAAATTTTATTAATTTATTACATATCCTTATTCATATCCTTATTATATCTTATTTTGTTAATATTAATAATAAAGAATTATTTTAATTTAATTTTTTTTTTTTTATTATAAAGAAGTGAGCCCAAAAGAAAAATATAATAGTTATATTTATTACTTATGATAAATTAATAATAAATATTAATATTAAATAAGATAAAAATCATTAATTATACTACTTAAATGATAAATATATAGATAACGATGATTATGATTATACTATACTATAAGAGAATAAATAGAATTAAAGATAATTAAAAAATGCTATTATGGAAAAAAGTCTTTTTAAATTAATGATCTAATGATTTTTTAAAACAATTAATCAATATATAGAACATAAAAAACATTAATTACCACATTTGAAATACGAAGTTTTATTGGACAATAATTATAATTAATTTCTAATTTAATTATCTATAAATAAGGAGAATTTAATAATCAAAGAACATATGTGGCGTAGTAAAATTTATATAAATTTTTATATTTTTTTACTTTTCTTTTTACTTTTTTATTTAATAAAATGCCATATAAAAAAAATTAATAATAATTTTTATTTTATATTTATTATTTATTTATTTATTTATTTATTTATTTTTCTTCTAAATAATTATTACTAAATAAATATATAATGTTAATGAATATGAACCTTAAAGACAAATTTGAAGCTGCTTCAAACTATATAAAATCTCAAAAAGAATTTATAATAGATAGTGATACCCAATTAAAAGTAGAATTTTAAATTTTAATAAAAATAATTTAAGCAAAAAAGTTAAAATGATTAATTATAAAATTTAATAATTTCAAAATATATTATATAGTTCTATGGATATTATAAAATTATAACAGTGGGTAATTGTGACACCAAAAGACCAGGAATGTTTGATTTTGTTAATAGGGCAAAAGTAAAAAATATATAAATAAATAAATAAATAAATAAAAATCAACACTATTATATATCATAAATTTAAAAATAAACATTAATGTATTTAAAAAAATTTGAATTTCATACCTTATTATATTTTATAAAGTGGGATAGTTGGAATTCAATGAATGGCATGACTAAAGGTTTTTTTTTATTATCTTTTTTTCTTATTTTCTTATTTATTTTTATTTTTTATTATATTATATTATATTTTTTTTTTTTTTTTTTTTTTGTAATATACAATAAAAAAATATATTCTTATTTGTCATTAAATAATTAATTAGAAGAAGCTATGAAAAATTATATAGATCTTGTAATTGAAAAAACTGGATGGGATATAAATAAAGTAATTATTTAAAAAATCTATAAATATTATTTATTTAAATTTATCACTGCTCTCAATAAAATCTAAAGTAAATTAGAAAGTAGCATTATAATGAAAATTAAAAATCTTTTATAAATATGCAGATTCCAGAAGAAGAGAATAGGGAAAATTCAAAAAGTGGAATTTCAATGGGTAATGCAGTTAGTACTTTAAAAGACGAAACAGGAAATGATAATTTAATGTAATATATTATTAAAATATATAATAATAATAATTATAATAATAATAATAATAATAATAATTAATTAATTAATTAAATATTTAAAAAATTTTTTTTTTCTTTACAAAAAATTTTTAAAAATAGTGAAGATAATGAGAGTAATGAAATATTTTTTTTATCTTCAGAAGGAAATATTGAAAAAGTTAAAGAACTTATTTTGAAACAACCAAATTTAATTAATAAAAAAGATGAGAATGTAAATAAATTAACAAATTTTATTTATTTTCTTTAATATAAAGTAGTAATTTTAAATCTTCAAATTCATTAATATCTATATATATATTTATTATAAAGGGCCTTTCATTATTACATTGGGCATGTGATAGAGGACAAATGAATATGATTCAATTTTTAATTGATCAAGGAATTAATATAAATGAAAAGGTAAAGGAGTTATATTAGTAAATAAACACAATTTTTATTTAATAATAATATCTATGTGTTATTAATTGTAGGATAATGAAGGAGAAACACCATTAAGTTATTCATTATTATGTGAGAATTATGATATTTCGAAATATTTAATTTCAAATGGTGCTGATATCACTCTTACCAATAATGAAGGTGAAAATCCATTAGCCGATGTTGATAATGAAGAATTTAATGAATGGTTAAAGAATTTCCACAATAAAAATTAAAAATTAATACATCAACAAATAATAATAATAATATATATATATTTATATCTAAATTATTTCAAATATAAAGATAAATTCAAATAAAAATTTTTTCATAATTGTATATTTAGTATTATTGTCTTAAATGTATATATATATTTTTTATATAAAATACTAATTATAAATGGAGTATTTAAAAGGTTATTTTTATTTTTATTTTTATTTTTATTTTTATTTTTATTTTTATTTTTATTTTTATTTTTATTTTTATTTTTATTTTTATTTTTATTTTTATTTTTATTTTTATTTTTATTTTTATTTTTATTTTTATTTTTATTTTTATTTTTATTTTTATTTTTATTTTTATTTTTATTTTTATTTTTATTTTTATTTTTATTTTTATTTTTATTTTTATTTTTATTTTTATTTTTATTTTTATTTTTATTTTTATTTTTATTTTTATTTTTATTTTTATTTTTATTTTTATTTTTATTTTTATTTTTATTTTTATTTTTATTTTTATTTTTATTTTTATTTTTATTTTTATTTTTATTTTTATTTTTATTTTTATTTTTATTTTTATTTTTTTTAAACTGTTCGTTTTCTTATCACTGATTATATATATATATAGTTTTAATTTAATTATTAACACATGTGTTTCGCTTTCTTTTTATTGTTTATTATTATTATTTTTCAAAATTTATTATTTTTTAATAAATTATATTGATACTTTTTTTTTTTTTTTTTTTGTAATTTTATAAAAAGATATAAATATCTATTTATAATTAATTATATATAAAATAAAAATATGTAAAGTCACATTAATATTATATATATGTATATTTATTGAAATATTAATAATTAAATATTAAAATTATTATATTTTATTTATCCTTTTTTTTTTTTTTTTAAAAAAAAAAAAAAAATTATTGTTATACTTTACTAAATGACTTTTAATTATTATTATATATTATTATTATTATTATTATATTATTATTATATTATTATTATTATTATATGTATATATTATATATTTTTTTCATTTCATTTTTTTGTTTTATTCAATATAAACTATTTATATATGGGCATAATTTATTTTTAATTTCCCATAAGGGCTAATTCTTCATCTACATCCATTGCAGCATTTGGATCTTCTCTCTGGTCATCTCTAATGACATGTTGTACACTTTCTCTTGATGGTCCAGATAAAGTTTCTTTTGGACGTGGAACATTGTCAGTAAATTGAATACCATTTTGATTCTTCTTAAAATTTAATACTTCCTCAGTAATCATTCCTATTATTATAAATTATTATAATTATTATTATTTAATTATTTTAAATTTAAGTTATATATCATAAATATATTTTAAAACATACTTTTCATATCTTCTATTGAATCAAGTGCTTCAAAAGAGAAATCAAATAGTTTTTCGTGACTTGGCTATAATTATATATTCAATTATATTATAAGTAAAAATAATGAATAATTTTAAATAACTAGTATAATACTATATGTATTATTATTAATTACTTCATCTTCAACATCATGATAAGCTTCAAGATATGGGTGTGCTAAAGCTTCTTCAACAGTAATTCTTTCAGCTGGATCAAATTTTAATAATTTTTCTAATAAATCAAGAGCTTTATAATATAAAATTATGTTATTATATTATGTAAATATTTATTACATATATATAAAAATATCAATTGTAATTTTTTTTAATATAATATTATATATATAATATTAAATAAATAATTAAAATAAATAACTACTATTATTATTATACATAAAATATAAAAATAACATAATCTAAATAATAATAATATTATTATAATAATAATAAATACCTAATGGATTAGCGTTTGGATATAATTCACTAAATGGTATCTTCTGAGTTTTGGGTAAGCTCCTAATATAACGTAAAGCCTAGATTTTTTTAATAGTATTTATATTTATTTATTTATTTATTTATTTATTAAATAACAGATAATTATCTTTTAATATTTTTTTATTTATTTTATTAAATGAAATTTCGTTATGTAATTTTACTCTTTCACTTCCAATTCTTGTTAAAGTTTCATCATCTGGAGTACCAAGAATACTTAAAATTTGATTTAATTGATCGACATCTTTTTTTAAAAAAAAATATTTATATGTACATGTGATAATAATATAGATTAAGATTTAATAAAAAGTATTTACTATTTATATCTATATTAATTGATTTTATATATACTTACAATCACGTCCCTTAAATAAAGGTTTTCCTCCTAAAAGTTCAGCAAGAATACAACCTACAGACCACATATCAACTAATTTTATTATAGAATTTAATTCATTTTAGTTTTTTAGTAACAATTTTATAACTGTTATAAACTAATAATTATATTGTCTAAGAATTTATTTATATAACTTACTTGCTTTAGTATAACATTTAAACGAAAGCATAATTTCTGGAGCTCGATACCAACGAGTAGCAACATATTCAGTCATGAAACCAGCATTAGCTTCTGGGGAATCAGAGAAACCTCTAGCTAAACCGAAATCACAAATCTTTAATTCACAATCAGCATTTACTAATAAATTACCTATTTATTATTATTATTATTTTTGTTGATTATTATATGATAATACAATATATTTACAAACAAATTTATTAATACAAAAAAAAAAAATATTTATATATAAATTTTAACAAAGTTATTTGATAAATAATTTATAAAAAACTAACCAGGCTTCAAATCTCTATGTAATACATTAGCTGAATGAATGTATTTAAGACCACGACAAACTTGATATATGAAATATTGATAGTGAGCATCAGTTAATGGTTGTTCAGAACGAATAATTTGATGTAAATCAGCTTCCATTAATTCTTCACCTAAATAACTAATGTTGTTTAATAAATTTATTAACCAATACATATTATTATTAATTATTAATTTATAATTTAATTGAATAAATCAATATACTAAAAATATATATATATATATATAGACTATTTAATAAAATATTACATTTCGTTATAATCATCTGGATTAGCAATATCCATATCAATAATTGAAGTAATCTATACATTAAATATTGAATATATATATTAATATTCATTTATTTCTATAATTAAAATAAATATAGTTATGAATATACTATATTATATTATTTTGTGTGTACATTTTCATGACCATTAAAATGCACTAATAACTTTAATTCTCTTAAAGCTCTTTTTGCTAAAATAGGCTTTTCAAAAATCTTTGTAACTTTTTTAATTGCTACTTCTTGTCCTGTTTGTATATTTTTGGCTGCGCTATTTTATTTATTTATTTAGTATAAATATTTGAAAATATATTCCTTTCGACATTAAAAAACATTTCATATGAAAGATCATTCTTTATAATATTATCTCTTACCAAACAATACCATAAGCACCTTGCCCTAATTCACGAGTAATTTGATACTTCTTTTGAAGATCTGGTGGGAAAGTCATTGGTGGTGATTGTGTAGTCATCTTTTATAATATTATATTGGAATTTTTATATTTTTAAAATAATTAATATGAATTATAAAATATTTTCAATTAAAATATATATTAAATAGTAATTAGAGAGGAAAGTATAATATCGTTTATTATCTTATTTTTTATATAATTTTTATTTATTATAAAAAAATAATTAATATAATGGGATATTTAATAAATTATTTTAATTTTTATTAAAATTTTTAATATTGCTGAAATCATATCTATAACATTTAAAAAATTTATAAATAAATAAGAACCTAAAAACCAAATAACCAGAAAAAACTAAACGAAACAAAACAAAATAAAAAAAAGCTTAGTAATTAAAAATTAGATAAATACAATAAATAAACAAATAAAAAATATTATTATATCCTTTCAATAACTTTCATTACTTATTTACATAATTTATTATTATTATGTTCAAATGGTCAATAATTTGGATTTAATTTATTATAATAAAATAATAATAATAAAAAAAAATTCAAATGAAAAATAACTATATTATAATATATATAAATAATTATATCCTTTAATATTTTTTTTATTCTTTATAATTTTTTTTTTTTGTTTATATTTATTATTTTTTTTGTCTTCGTTTTTATTTTTTTATTTTTATTTTTATTTTTATTTTTTACTTTTGTTTTTGTTATTATTATTATCTTGTTTGCTTTATCAGGATTAATTTTATTATAGTATGAATTTCTTTTATTATTTAATAAAAAAAAATTACCCTTGTATTTATTATATTATTTTTTATTATCGTCTTTTGAATGAATAGAGAATAATTGTATAATATAATAAATAAAAAAATATATTATTAAATGTTGTTTTATTCTAAATATTAATTAAAATAATGTGAATAAATTAATAATAAATAAATAAAAATAATAAATTAAGATTGTTATTGTATTAAAATGAATTTTTTTATATGAAAAATAAATTATATACGTTCTTTCAAATTGTTCTTATTTTCTTAGTAATATTTTTTTTATTCTCAAATTGCCTAATTATGATAATTCTTTAATATTAAAAAATTAAACCAAATATTAAATAAAATATATAATAATAATAATAATAATAATAATAATAATAATAATAATAATAATAAATATATAAATATAAAAATCAAAAAATGTTAATGAAAGATTTAATTATATTTTTATTTAAAAAATTTATTATTATTTATTAAGAGTAAATAATAAATATTTATTAAAACAATATAAAAAATATATATTATAATTATATATTATACATAATTAATATTAATACGCCACATCACGCCACATTATCAATACATTAGTTATTTGATAGTTTGTTAATAGAAATTATTTATTACATTTTATTAAATGTTATTTTTTTTTAATATTCATTAAATAATACCCATATTAATTATAATAATCAATATTGAAATTGCGAGATCTTAATTACATTATTAATAGATTAAGAGTCTTACTTACCTAACGAATTATAAAAAATAAAAATGGAAAAAATAAAATAGAAAAATCTTTTTACAAATTTAATTATAAAAGAAATAATTAAAAATTTACTGAAATTAGATTTCAAAATTACATTATTAATAGATTAAGAGTCTTACTTACCTAACGAATTATAAAAAATAAAAATGGAAAAAATAAAATAGAAAAATCTTTTTACAAATTTAATTATAAAAGAAATAATTGAAAATTTACTGAAATTAGATTTCAAAATTAAATTTTCTCATTTAAATTTTTAAAAATTAATTAAATTCCAATATTTCAAAAAGGTAAATGACAAATTTAAAAACTTAGAAAAATATGAAAAAGCAACAATTTAAAAAAATATTGACTATGAAAGTGAAGAATAAGTAATATTTTAAGGAATGGAAAGAATTAGAATATATTTCATTCTTAATTTTTATAATGTAATTTTTTTTTTATGTTTTATGTTTTATGTTTTATTCTTTTTTATTATTTATTAATTATTAATTATTATTTTTTTTATTATTTATTACTTATTATTTTTTTTATTTTTTATTTTTTATTATTATTTTTTTACATTTTTACTTTTTATTTTTTTACTTTTTTATTTTTTATTTTTTAATTTTTAATTTTTATTTTTTATTCTTTATTTTTTTACTTTTTACTTTTTATTTTTTTACTTTTTACTTTTACTGTTTTATTTTTTTATTTTTTATCCTTTTTTTATTATTTATTATTTATTATTTATTATTTATTATTTATTTATTTTTTTTATTTTTTTATTTATTATTTTTTTATTTTTTATTTTTTATGTTTTATGTTTTATTTTTATTTTTATCCTTTTATTATTTTTTTTTTTATTTTTTACTTTTTATTTTTTATTTTTTATTTTTTATTTTTTATTTTTTTACTTTTTTTACCTATTTATTCTTTATTTTTTTTACTTTTTTATGTTTTATTTTTTTATTTTTTTATTTTTTATGTTTTATTTTTTATTTATCCTATTTTATTTTTTATGTTTTATTTTTTATGTTTTATTTTTTATGTTTTATTATTTATGTTTTATTTTTTATGTTTTATTTTTTATGTTAAATAGCACTGCTATATGTTTAATACATTGTATATTATACTATATTATTAAGTGTAAAATATTTTTATTCGATAGTATAATGTAGTGTAACGTTAAATGTTAACAATAATTTTAGACGATTATTAAAAAAAATGACCATAAATAACATGTAATGACATATTCTTAAATAAAAAGGTCTTTCTAAATCTAAAAGCAATAAAATAAATAAATGAGTACATAATAAAATATAAATAGAATTTCTGATTTAAGTGTTATATTTAATAAATTAAGAGTCTCAATGACTTAATAATTCATTAACATATGTTAATATCAAAATTCAATATATTAAATGTTAATAATTTATTAAATACTAAAACAAAGAAATATTAGTAGTCCATCAAAATGACTAAATCAGAAAATTCAACAAAGACAGTAAAGACAACAAATACATCAAGCACAATAATGAATGACGCTCCTGTTGAAGTAGAACCAAATATTCAAACAAATACAATTAATAAATTTCATATTCAAAACTTTAAAATTACAAATGAAAACTTTCAGAAATGGTGTTCAAATTTGAAATTATTCCTTGATTCTGAAGAATCAGGTGATTATATATTAAAAAATATTAAAGATATAAACAACAATAAAAAGCATTTATAATATTATAGTACTGTCAGGATGTAAAATGTTCTAATGGAAACAGATTAAAAATAACGAAATTTTAACACTAAAATTAAAAGAACACATAATTAAAATTTGTTTTTTAAATAAAATAATCTTTATTAATTAATAAAATCAAATCACTTATTGTTATTAACTAGTTGGTAGTCAATAACTAATACATCGATTTAAATAATTAATTTTACATGTATTTATATTTTTTTCATGATTTCATTTTAATATATCAAACCTATTTAATATACATATATTACTATTTATTTACAAACAAATATTTATTAATAATTTTATTAAATAAAAATTAACTAAAACTAAACAATAATTAATTCATTAAACTATTATTTACAATAATAATTGAATTCAATAAGAACTCATTTGTTATTTATTTATTATTTAAATATTATTAATACTAATATTTATATATTTACAATTCAAAACTATTTAAACTAATTTTAACTATTTAAAACTATTCGGAAATTAATTTTAAAGTATTTTAAACTAACTAAACTGAATTAACTAAGTTAAATAAAATAACTAAATTAAATAAACTAAACTAAATTAAATAAACTAAACTAAACTAAATTAAATAAATAAGTAAATAAATAAAAAAATAAAAAAAAAAGGTCTAAATTAACTAACTTAAATAAACTATTTTAATTAAATTTATCATCTAAAATTATTTATATAATAATTTTTCCTTTTGAAAAATTTACATAAATTTATAATTATTTTTCATATATGTAAATCATAAATTTATGTAATTTTATTATATTAATTAATTATTATATAATTAATTATTAAAGATTTTATTAAATTCTTTACAAAAGGAAAGTTAGGAACTGGAGAGGCACTCCGATAAAAAGCGTACTGGAAAATCTTGACAATAATGTAATAATAATGCCAATGCTCAACACTCAATAAGGCCATCCAACAGAGACAATATTTGCCTATGTGAAAACATCGGAAGTGTTGTGACTACTTCAATATTCCTATAAAGGGGATTAAAAATAAGGGCGATACACACGTTAAGTAAATAACAAAAATAAAAAAAATGATTAAAATTAATTTATTATTAATAAATAGTTAAATGAATAAAAATATAATAATTAACTTAATATTAATAACAAATAATAAAGTAAAAAAGTATATATATATTTTTTTTAAAACTATCAAATAAAATATTTATTTAAAAGCTTTTAAACATATATATAATTAAATATATTTATTTTAAATATTAAAATATTTTATTATAAATGAAAGAAAACATAAATAATGAAATAAGTGAAACTAATTTAGGAAAATAATACATTATAATTAACTAAAAAATATAAATTTAATTTTTCATCTAAAAAAAATATAATTCTAAAGTATATAGATGTTCTAAATATAAAAATTCAAATAAATACATATCTTTCATTATTTTAAACTTCTAAAAGGAAATTTTAAAATAAGAAAGTTTACATGATCATCTTAAAAAAGAATTTAATGCGTCTATATCTATTATAAGACATAAAATTAATGATGAAATTAGAAAACGTTCAATTCCTTTGAGTGTAAAATATAAAAGTATATTTAATGGTGTTTCACAAAAAATAGAATTTATATGCCCTAAATATAATGCAATTAAATTCCAAATAACAAGAAATATAAATAAATAACTACTTCTTGATGTAACAGCGTTTGATGTTATTCTTGATGAATCAAAATATTATATGAAATGAGAATTTTACGATATTCAAAAATCTTAATTTAATAATTTTCCAGTCCCCATTCCAAGCAAAATTATTATTTATGAAATATAATGAAGACATATTTTGGGATGGTACTTTTTAAATTGCACCTATATTTAGTTATCAAATGTTAACTACTAGAACTTGTATTAAAGATTTAAATTGTTTTTATATTACTTCTTTTCGATATAGCTACTTATGAGATATTATTTGAAGAAATAAAAAAAATTCTAATAAATATAGCAATAATACTATAATTACAACAAAAAATTTTCAATACGATTTTGAAAAAAGGGATATTTAATGCAGCAAAATAAATATTACCTAATATAAGTATTAAATATTGCATTTGGCCCAATAAAAGAGTATTAAAGTTTAAAAAATGAATTATTGTAAAGATTTAATAAAATCTTTAATAATTAATTATATAATAATTAATTAATGTAATAAAATTACATAAATATATGATTTACGTATATGAAAATTAATTATAAATTTATGTAAACTTTTCATAAAGGATAAATTATTATTTAAATAATTTTGATAATAAATTTAATCTAAATAATTTATTTAAGTTAGTTAATTTAGTTTATTTAATTTAGTTATTTTATTTAACTTAGTTAATTTAGTTTAGTTAGTTTAAAATACTTTAAAATTAATTTCCGAATAGTTTTAAATAGTTAAAATTAGTTTAAATAGTTTTGAATTGTAAATATATAAATATTAGTATTAATAATATTTAAATAATAAATAAATAACAAATGAGTTCTATTGAATTCAATTATTATTGTAAATAAGTTGAAAGTTTATTGAATTAATTATTGTTTAGTTTTAGTTAATTTTTATTTAATAAAATTATTAATAATTATTTTATTTATAAATAAATAGTAATATATGTATATTAAATAGATTTGATATATTAAAATGTAATTATGAAAAAATATAAATACATGTAAAATTCATTATTTAAATCGATGTATTAGTTATTGACTACCAACTAGTTAATAACAATAAGTGATTTGATTTTATTAATTAATAAAGATTATTTTATTTAAAAAACAAATTTTTATTATGTGTTCTTTTAGTTTTAGTGTTAAAATTTCGTTATTTGTAATCTGTTTCCATTAGAACATTTTACAATTATACTATAACGAAGTAAAAGTAATAATATATATATATATTATAAAGTGATTTCAAACTTTCCTTTTGTAAATCCTGAATATATAATTAATATTTATAGTAAAGTTAAATGTGAAACAAATAATATTGAACAATTTTTGAAAATTTAAAAATATTTTAAAAAATTATCTAAAAAATTATAAAAGTTGGAATTATTATAATAACAATATTATATATATAATAAATAACGCATCAAGATTTTTCAATATTTATTTAAATAATTTGTTATTAAAAAAAACCTTATTTTTATAAATTAATACACATATTAAAACAAGAAGAGTCTTTATCTTATAATGATTACAAAAGAAAAGTACAGGAATTTGGAAAAAGAAAAAAGGAATTAGGAAAAACTGATGAAATCAAAATTTTAATTGAAAAATACAAAACTGTAAAGATTTAATAAATCTTTAATATATTAAATAGCTTAATTTTTCGTACAATTAATTTATTTAATGTATATGAATTATTTTTTAATATAAAATTTATTGAAATAAAATTTAATTATTTTTTTAAATTGAAAATATTTTTTAATTAGTTTAGTTAGCTTAGTTTTAAATAGTTAAATATTAATTTAGGAATAATCTTAAATAGTTAATATTTATAAAAATAGTTTTTCAATATTAAATATATAATTAAAATTATTATAAGTATTAAAATAATAAATAAAATAACGAGTTTAAAAAATTAATTTTAGTTTTAGTAAATTAATAAATAATAAAAATTATTAATTAAAAAATATTTTGTTTATAAATAAATAGTTTTATATATATTATTAAATAACATCATATATTAATAATGTAATAAGAAAAAATATAAATACATGTAATTTTTCTCAATTAAATCAATTTATTAGTTATTAACTATTTTACAGTTAATAACATAAAAGAAATTTATAATTAATAAAAAGAATTTAATAATAAAAGAATTTACTTATTTGTTTAAATTGTAAAGTGTTTTTTATTGTTATAATCTGTTTAATTGACGGATTCATTACAATAACTAATACCCATTAAGATTTAAACAAAACACTTTATAACAAAGAAAAAACTACTATTGCGTTTTGTTTCTACTGTGTTTAGTTTCTACAGTGTTTTGTTTCTGCTGTGTTTGGTTTCTACTGTGTTTGATTCATACCGTGTTTACCGTTACTGTGTTGTCTTTTGCGCTTTATCGTCAAGGTGTTTTATTTCTACTGTGGCTCTTTAATAACATATTAGTTAATATTATTATATTATATTATATTTGTTTCGTTTACTCGTCGCACACCATTACAATTGGAAATCGTGCTGACGACTTTATGAATAATAATATAATATTAATATAATAATAATTAATTACTAGAACGAGAATTATTAAGAATAAATAAAATAAATTATATAAGTAAATACCTTAATAAATAAGCAGGTCAGAAAATCAATAAAATATTAGTTGAAATTTAAGTATACAAATAAATTAATAAAGTTGGAAGAATTGGATCTCATATTTCAAAATTTAAATCTTGAGGATCAAATGGAACAACAACTTAATCCAGCTCCTCAAATGAAGATTATCAACGACCCTCCCTTATTCTCGGGAACTACGAAAGACCTCGATGGATTTTTGACAAGGATAGAGTTAGCTATCGAGGCAAATCTACGAAGGTTTCCCGATGATAAAAGGAAAGTCATGTTCATTATCTCATATTTTACTGGAAGAGCACTTAACTGGGCTTCTTGCTTACGGAGGAATAATAACGAAGTTCTTAGAAACTATGAGAACTTCATTAATGAACTAAGAAGAAACTTTGGTGACCCTGACGTTGATGGTGCTGTCGCTAATGGGAAACTTAACAATATTCATCAGTTCAAGTATGGCCACGTTATGGAATACATCACTGCATTCCAGAAGATAAGCCAATACTCGAACTTTAATGAGTCAGCAAAAATCTTTATGATTATTAAAGGACTCCATCCCAAGATGAGAGAACGCTTAGCTCTCGTAAATCCAAATCCCAACAACTTAGAGCAGCTATTTAGGGAATCTATGAATATAGAAAGCCTTACCAAGAGAAATGACATCCAAGAATATTACTTAACTCATCAAGACCGTAGAAATTATAATCAAGACGATCCAATGGATGTGGATCTTTATCGCATTAAAAAAGGTCAAAAAGTCACAAGATATTTCCCATCACACAACAAGAATTACATTGAAAACGAATCAAATATTGAAGAAAAAAGAAAGAAGAGACTATATTTTAAATGTGGTGAAGCTGGACACATGCAATTTAATTGTCCAAATAGAATAAAACCAAAAAACTTCAAAATGATTAATAAAGTTCCAAATGAAGATTCCTCTTCTTCTGCCACTTCTATATCTACCTCTTCTTCTGTTAGGTGAATTAAGGAAGTTGAAAAGTATAATAATATCTACAAAGTTTTAGATATTGTTGAAAATGAGAATATAAATTTTAAAGGAAAGACTAACATACTTGATTTTTATATTAAAACAAATGAATTCGATGAGGTTAAGGCAAAGATTCTCATTGATTCCGGCTCTGATATTAACTGTATACATCCAGAATTTGCTAGAGTGAATAACATTAAACTTATGAATATTGATAACTCCTTTAAAGTTGCTGGTTTGGGTTATGGTTTATCTACTGTGAAGAAAATCACCGAGAAATGTATTCTTCGTTTTAAGAATCATTATTAAATAATTCAATTACACTCTCTTCGTATCCCTGATGTAGATATCATTTTAGGACACCCTTGGATTGAAAAACATTGCCCTATTAACTACCATGATTCAAAGAAAATCTCTTTCAGTTCAGGATACTGTGCTCGACACTGTAATGTAGGAAAAAGAAATAGAAAAAATAAAAATAAAAAGAAGTTAAACAAAATTTCTACTAAAGGAAAGGAACCATATGAAGAACTTTCCTTAACAAAGGAAAAAATTAATCCTAAGCGTAAGTATTCCTTTGAATCTGATTCCGATATGAATTCTGATGAAGAAATTACGATTAGAGGTCGTCGTACTCGTATTAAAACTTGTAGTGAAAAAGAAGAACTTAATGATTTAAAAAATTTTTGTATAATTAATTACGACAGTGATGTAAATGATAGTTTTATGTTTGATAATGATGATGAAATTTATGAATTTAGTGATAGTAATAATATTAATTTAAATGAATTAAATAAAATTTGTAAAATTGATGTTTTATGTAATATTGTAACAAAAAATTGTAATCATAATGATAATTTAAATAAAGATGAAAATAAAAAGTATATTTCTAAAAATTGTTCTGTAAAAAATTTGTGTTGTATCTGTAATTGTTTGAAAATTAGTAATTTTGAGAATAAATTAAATCAAAAAATTATAGGAATACCTCCTATTTATAACAATTATGCAGAAGTATTCAATGAAAGAAATTGCGACGTACTCCCTCCACATCGTGAGTATGATTGTGAAATTAGATTAAAGGATAATTCAAAATTATTTTATGGTCCTATTTATCCTTTAACAGAAGTAGAAAGAGACGAATTGAAGAAGTATATCAAAGAAAATTTAAAAAAAGGTTTCATTAGGAAATCGACATCTCCTGCTGAAGCACATATATTGTTTGTTAAAAAGAAGGATGGTTCATTGAGATTATGTGTTGACCATAGAAAATTAAATGAGATGACCATCTGTAATTCCTATCCTCTTCCTTTAATTAGTGAATTACTAGATAGAGTTAAAGGTGCAAAATTCTTTACTAAATTGGATTTAAAATCTGCTTATAACTTAGTAAGAATAAAAGAAGGTGATGAGTATAAGACAGCATTTCGTACTCGTTATGGACATTTTGAATATTTGGTTATGCCTTTTGGATTAAAAAATGCCCCTGCAACCTTTCAACATTTTATAAATGATGTTCTTAGTGATTAATTAGATGATTTTGCTATTTCGTATATTGATGATATTTTAATTTATTCAAAAAGTTTAGAAGAACATCATATTCATGTCTATAACGAATCATAAAATTGATACGAATAAATTTTATATTGTATCGGGTGGTTCGTGAATGCAAGTTTTATTATAAAATTATATATTCTAATAAAAGAATTATAATAATTATCACACAAAAGGATTAAATAAAAATAATAAGAAAAAGATAAAAGAATATTTGTTGTCGTTTTATTTTATTAAAATATATATATTTTTTTAAATTAATTATTTTTAAATACTTATTAGTTATTTTAATCTATTCCCTTGAATAATTAAACCATAACTTTAATAAGTATTTATTTATAAATTTAACTAAAATAATTATTTTCTAAGTATTCCTAACTTAGATTTATAAATTCCTAATTCTAATCTAATTAAAACTACGTCTCTAAAAAAAAAATCATTTTTCTTTCATATTTATATATTTATTTTTATTAAATCCTATTGGTTAAATTTATATATTATTTTTACTATCTTTACTAATATTTTTTTTATTTATTTTAAATTTAATTATTATTATTTACATATAATTATTATATAATTATTTCCTATTTAACTTTATTATTTATATTAAAAATTATATTTTTAGTTCTGCACCGTACCAAAATTGGTATGGTTCATATAGTTTTAGGAATATAATAATAATTAACACAAATAATAAAATTACAATAAAAAAAAATAATTTGTTTTAAAATCAATATTTATTTATTTAAATTTATAAAAGAAAAATAATAATATAATTATTTATTTAATAAAAAGAAAGTTATTGATTATATTTTATTTCACTAAAAATTACATGTATTTATATTTTTTTATCAAATTAAAATTTGTAAAGCCTAACTATTTCTTAATAAACTAATTACTAATTATTTTAATAAATAAAACATTTAAATTGAAATTGAATTATTATTTTAGTTAATAATATTATTGTTATAAATATTAGTTTTATATTATTGAATTATTAATTATTTAATAATAGTTTAATATTAATATATATAAAATAAAAATAAAGAGATTATACAGAATATTTTAATTGTGGTTTATTTAAATTTAGTAATTAAAAATAAATTTAAATTGATAACGAAAATTTTAATAACTAATTAAATAGATTTGATTATTTTCAATATAACATATTACAAAAGAAATATAATATTAATATATTAAGTGGGCAAGGACAATATTCTTGGCTAAAGATTTTTAATACTTTATAATGGAATCGGATCGATAATTCAAAAAGGAATTATAGGTTGATTGGTGATTTATTAACTTAAGATTTCGATTTAGTAATATTTAAAGAATATTGGATATTATTCTAGCACAATTAGTATTATTTGTTCATTATGTATTAAATGGTGCAGTACACAATAAACTTCAAAAAAAAAAATGAAAATAATATATTAGTTAATAATTTAATTTCACTTTCAGTTTTTTATTTTTAACTCCTGATTTTTTATTAAGTATTTTCTTTTTCTTTTATTCTTTTTTACTATATGAATTTTATAATAATTTAAATTATTTTAATTCTTATTAGTATAATTATTACATGTGATTTTAATAATATTTTTTAAAAGTTATTTTAATAATAAAAATATTAATACTAATATAATGTTAAGATTTTGATATAATTTATAATTTAAATTTAAATAAAATAATATGTTTTAATAAAAATATTCACTAAGTCGATATTTCTATATAGTAATATACTATATAGATATATAATAATAATAATAATAAATATTTAAATGTTTAGTTTAATGAAAATTTATTTATAATAAACTTTGATAATTAGAATTATCAAATTAATTTGATTTTAAATTTATTGATTTTATTTAATAATAAAATATCTATAATATATTACTATTAAGGTAATTTTACAATAACCTTACAAAGAACATAAAAGATAGATTTTTACATCTTTCTTTTATACTTTGTAAGTTACATAATAATAATATTTAATTATAAGATAGTAATAATATAGTAATATAAATAATAATAAAATATAAGGATAAATTTAATTATATAATTAATTTGAATAATTGAATTTAATATAGATATGTTGTAAACATATATAAAAACATAATATAAATAAAATACACGTGACGTCAAATGTGATATGCGGGACTTTTATGTGCAATAATTTATAAGCAGTGGGTTTTAAATAATGGTAGTTTAGTAAATTTTATTAATAAAATTATAATATTCGTACAATTAAAAATAATAATTCTAATTCCTAAAAATTTATAAGAGAGTTCTCTATTTCTAATATAAATAATTTAATTTATAAGAAATAGGTAATATATTAAATATATATTCTAATATATAGAACTATATAAATTTTATATGAAATAAAGTATTATAATTATTATTATAATTATAATAATACATATTGAAATAAAATAAAATAAAATAATTATTATCAAAAAGATATAAATTTAATATTTAATAATTATTATTAAATATACATATATGTTACTACACATATTTGTTTTATATCAGATGTATCATTGAAATTAATTATTAATATAAACCTTATTTATTAATATTCTCAGAATTATTAGGCCTAAGATAACCCTTTAAATATTAAACAAGAATTTATATTAATTATTATTTATTTAAATATATATATTATTTATAATTAAATAAATAATATTTTTAATTAATGAAATGTAAAAAACTGAAATTGAGATTTCAATTCAGTTATAATTTCAACAACGCCCTCCCATAAAAATCGGATTCAAGACGATTTTTGTGTAACGATACGGAGGTCTAAATTTTTATTAAAAAAATTTTGAAATTTCATAAATTAAAAAATTTTTTAATTTCAAAGGAAGAAGGTCACTTGAGTCCTTTTAAATTTTTATAGGAAACCCCATTTCAAGTGACCATTTCATTAAAATTTTGAAATTTCTAAAATTTATTAAAATTAAAATTTTGTTAATAAAATTGATAGTTGTGAATATAATGGTACCATTTTTGAATGAATTTAATATAGAATTTTTGAAATTGAAATTTTGAAATTTAATTTCAATTAACTTCTTAATTTGTTGCATTAAATTTTAAAAAAATGAAAATTATAATAATTTATAAAATTTTGATTATGTTGAATTATAAATTGATTGTTAAGAGTGTAATATAGCTATATCTTTTGAATTTTTGAATTTTGAAATTTTGAAATTGCAATTTCATTTTGGAAATATTGAAAAATTAAAATTAACTAAAAAAATAGATAATAATAAAGTAAAAGTTAAATTAATAATAAAAAATAAATTTTCCAATTTTTTTTTTTTTTGAATTTAATTATATGCAATCGAAGTAAATTTCCTTCCATTCTTTAAATATAATAAATAAATGTCTTGATTTCTTGGGTTATTTTCAACTTCTTCTGAAGGAACCCAATCGTATGAATTTTTATATTTATACCTTACACGATATTCATAACATTTTTTCTTATAATAGTCCTAAATCCTGCGATTTCTATAATATCCTTAATAGATTCATTATGAGATCTTCTTTTTCTATATTCTGGAGGAGTAGGAATGAAAGGTTCGAGCTCGGATATATGGAATATTGGATGGTGTTTAGGGAAAGGAGATCTTTTTAAATCTATTTTATAATTATTATTATCTAAAGCTTCAAGTACTTTATAAGGTTCGTACTTACAAGGTGATAATTTAGAATAATCTTCGATATTAAGAGAAGGAGGAGTTTGAACCCATACTAAGTCACCTTCTTTAAAAACAGGAGGTTCTAATCTTTTCTTATCAGCATGCCTTTTATATAATTCTTTGGAACGTAGTAAGACGTCTTTAATGTGATTAAAACTAGTATTTACATTTTTTATATATTTAAAATTAGTATCCATTTGAGGTAATAAAAAGAATTCGTCCATGGAAGGATGGAACCCATAATTTATAAAGAAAGGTGTTTCCTTAGTAGATTCGTTAACCGAATTATTATATGCAAATTCTGCAAGGTAGATCCAATCTATCCAGTCATCATGATAATAAGCTCTTGAATAAGCCCTAAGATATTGTTCAATAAAAGAGTTACACCTTTCAACTTGTCCGACGGTTTCATGATGATCTGTGGTAGCTATATTATTTTTAATTTTTAATAAGTGCATAAATTCATTCCAAAGAGCACTAGTAAATTGTGATCCTCTGTCTGTGTAAATATCTTGAGGTAAACCATGTAGTTTAAAGATATTATTCATAAAAGCCTTAGCAGTTTGTTTTGCATCAGGTATTTGTTTAAAGGGTATTAAGTGGATCATTTTAGAAAAACGATCGACAACTACCATTATTACTGTATATCCTTTAGAATCAGGAAGACCGCATAGAAAGTCGATTTCAATAGATTTCCAAGGTCTTTCGGGAGTATCCAAAGGTTGTAGAAGACCATTTTTTCTGTGCCTATTTATTTTGTTTCTTGCACAGGATTGACAAGAGTTTACATATTTGGTTACATCTTCTTTTATTTTAGGCCACCAAAAGTTTCTTGTTATTAACTCTAAAGTTCTTCTAATTCTTAAATGACCGGCTGCGGGCTTTTCATGATATTTTGTTAATATTTCTAATCGGAGAACTTCAGGAATATAGACTAAATTATTATAAAATATTAAATTGTCCTTTAATTTAAACTTTTCCATTTTTCTGAAGGGCTTATAAGACATATCATTTTTTACATTTTGAGGACTAAAGTAAAGTTGAATATCCTCAGCTGTAGCGTCAGACTTGGTAGCATCAATAATTCTTTCTAAAAGGTCACTCACAATACTAACAAAACATGGAATTTCTTTAACATTTTTAATGTCTAAAATATTTTCAGGTTTTTCTTCAGTGTTGTTTTTAATATAGTCAGGTCTTCTAGATAGACTGTCAGGTTTTCCGTTTTTGTTTCCCTGTCTATACTTTATTATGAAATTATATTCTTGGAAGAAAAGGTACCATCTGTGTTGTCTTTGATTTGCAACCTTTCCTCCTAATGTGTATATTAAGTTCCTATGATCTGTATAAACAGTAATCTGGTATTTAGCACCAAGAAGTAGATGTCTCCAAGCAATAAAAGCATCCCTTATAGCAAGTAGTTCTTTATCAGTAATTGTATAATTTATTTCGACGTTTAGTAAACTTCTAGAATAATATGCTACTGGATGTAAATTATTACCTTTATCTCTTTGAGATAGAACAGCACCAATAGCATAATTACTTGCATCACATTCTACTATAAAAGGTTTTGTAATATCAGGATGAAGTAGAATTGGAGAAGTAATTAATCTTTTCTTTAATTCCTTAAAAGCATTTTCACATTCATTCGTCCATAAAAATTTAATATTTTTCCTTGTTAAATTATGTAAGGGTTTTGCAATTTTTGCAAAATCTTTAACAAATCTTCTATAGTAATTACATAGGCCAATAAATCTTTGAACATCTTTTAAATTTTCTGGTCTTGGCCACTCTTCTATTGATTTAATTTTCTTTGGATCAGTAGATACACCATCACCAGATAAAATGTAACCTAAAAATTCAACTTTGTTCTGGTCAAATTCACATTTTTCTAATTTTGCATATAAATTATTATTAATTAAAGTTTGAAGGACGTTTCTGACTTGATTATGATGCTCCTCTAAATCTTTGGAATAAATTAAAATATCATCTAAATATAAGATCACACATTTTTCCAAGTATGGTCTAAGAATAGAGTTAATAAATGATTGGAAAGTGGCAGGCGCATTTTTTAATCCAAACGGCATAACTAAATATTCATAATGACCATATTTAGTTCTAAACGCAGTTTTATATTCATCATCTTCTTTAATTCTTATTAAATTATAAGCAGAATGTAAATCCAATTTCGTAAAATATTTTGCTCCCTTTACTTTTTCTATTATATCTGTTATTAGAGGGAGAGGATATGAATTTCTTATAGTTACTGCATTTAATTTTTTATAGTCTACACATAACCGAAGGGAACCATCTTTTTTCTTTTGAAAAAGGACAGGATATCCAGCAGGAGATTCGGATGGTCTAACAAATCCTTTTTCTAAATTTTCTTTTATATAGTCCTTAAGAACTTGTGATTCTTCTTCAGTTAATGGTTAATTGGGCCGTAATGGAGTGTAGCGTCTTTTTCTAAAACAATCTTACAGTCTGTTAAACGGTGAGGAGGTAATTTATCTGCCTCTTTTTTGCTAAATACGATTGCTAAATCTTGATATTGATGAGGAATTTCTTCTATTTTTGGTTCCTCATTTTCAATTTCAACTTTATCTTTAGTTGAAAGAAAACAATATATTAAAAAATTATAACTAAATTCTTTTTTATTATTATATAAATATCGATGATTTTTGTTAAATTTTTTGGAAGAAAATTTACTTTTAGATTTATTTAAATATTTTACATATACATAAATTTTAGAATTTTTATTAATAGAATTTTTATATTTATTAAACTTTGGATTTTTTGAAAAATTTTTTAAATTTTTTAAATTAAATTTTTTGGAGATATTTTTTGAATTATTTTTTGATCGATTTTTTGAAAAATTTTTATAATAAAATTTATTTTTTATTTTTCTTTTAAAAAATTTATTTTTAAAAATTTTTCTTTTCAACGAGTTTAAATAAAAATTATTTCCCTTATATTTTATGGATTTATTTTTATGATCATTTAAAGAATTATAATTTAAATAAGAATATAAGGTATTATTTTTATAATTGTAATGTATTTTGAATTTCCTAATTAACTGATTTCCAAAAAGTAAATCAGTAGGAATACAATTTGAGATTAAAAATTTTTCTTTAAAATCTTGAAAATAAAATTTATTATTTTTAAAAAATTTAATTTGAAAATTTAACCAAACAAATTGATCTAATTTGGTAGTTCTGCCTGAAATACCTTTAACTAGGATTTTATTTTTTGTTTTTTGAATATTTAGTTTTAATTTATTTGCTAATTTTTCTGTGATAAAATTGCAAAAGGATCCTGAATCTAACATAGATTCAGATGCTAATTTTTGAATTTTTTCATTTTTAATTGAAAAATTATTTAAGAATTTAATAGGAATATAAGATTTGAATAAAAGGAATGTAAATGGGAGATTTGATTCATTGATTGAATCAAGTGTAGGAAAATTATAATAAATTGTTTTTAAATTTTTTGATGTTCTGGACTCCTTTTGAAGTCCATCAATTAGTTTTTTTGGTTATTATGTTGATTATTATTATTGTTATTATTATTAAAATAATTATTGCTAGATTTATTTTTAGTATAATAATAATTATTATTATTATAATTCTTGCTATTGTTTACATGTGGGCTTGAATGTTTCTTTCTCAAATTTTTATTACCAATATTATTTCTTAATTGGTCCTTACTTTTAATATTATTTTCAAATAAGATGCACTTAGTATAAATATCACCAAGCTTTGTAGGGAATTCTTCCATTTTATCTATTTCTTCTTGGAACTTTGGGTGAAGTCCATTATAGAAAAATAAGACTAAAGATTCTTCATCCCAAGACAGACCAGTAGTTAACGTTCTAAACTTTTCTATATAATCATTTATTTTCCCATACGAATGTTTTAATTTTACAAACTGGATTTTAGCCAATTTTTTACTTGCAACATTCGTAAAAGTTTTCTTTATATCACTTAATAATTTCTTTAGTGTTCCTGGATGATTGTTCTCGTTATAGGTAGCAATATACCAATTTCTTGCACCGTCTCTCAAACGAGATTTGACAAAGTTTATTTTTACTTCTTCTGGTAATCCTAAGTTGGGATAAGTTGAGAAAGTATCTTCACATAATTGACAAAATAAATCTGTGTCATTAGTGTTTCCAGAAAAGAATCCAGGTTCAGGTACTTGTTGTAAGTTATTAGAATAGTTATTTTTCATGATAACATCATTGTCTGCATCACGTCTTGTAGAAATAGATGCGTTATCATCTTGATTTTGTAGTATAGTTTGGCTGGAAGAGGGTTCATCGTTGGTACCAATTTTTATATCTAATTTTTCATTAAATATTTTAGTTAAATTAGAAAGTTGATTAATAATATTCTTGTTATCTCTGTAAAATGTATAAAGTTTTTTCTGTAAGTCCTGGTTATAATTATTAAAATCTTCTTTTAATAAAAAACTATCATTAACAGAAGAAGCCAATTCGGATACGGTAACTTGGGTGTCAGACCTTAATTTATTAACTTCTGACATTGGTGCAATGTCAGGTATTTCACTAGCCCAGACGTTCGTATAGTAAGACATATCAAGGTAGCAACTAAAACTAGGGTAAGGTTATTGTTAAGATTTTGATATAATTTATAATTTAAATTTAAATAAAATAATATGTTTTAATAAAAATATTCACTAAGTCGATATTTCTATATAGTAATATACTATATAGATATATAATAATAATAATAAATATTTAAATGTTTAGTTTAATGAAAATTTATTTATAATAAACTTTGATAATTAGAATTATCAAATTAATTTGATTTTAAATTTATTGATTTTATTTAATAATAAAATATCTATAATATATTACTATTAAGGTAATTTTACAATAACCTTACAAAGAACATAAATGATAGATTTTTACATCTTTCTTTTATACTTTGTAAGTTACATAATAATAATATTTAATTATAAGATAGTAATAATATAGTAATATAAATAATAATAAAATTTAAGGATAAATTTAATTATATAATTAATTTGAATAATTGAATTTAATATAGATATGTTGTAAACATATATAAAAACATAATATAAATAAAATACACGTGACGTCAAATGTATCATTGAAATTAATTATTAATATAAACCTTATTTATTAATATTCTCAGAATTATTAGTCCTAAGATAACCCTTTAAATATTAAACAAGAATTTATATTAATTATTAATTATTTAAATATATATATTATTTATAATTAAATAAATAATATTTTTAATTATTGAAATGTAAATAACTGAAATTGAGATTTCAATTCAGTTATAATTTCAACATATAATTAATATTATCTTTAATGACAAAATATTAATAATTGTAACGAATACTAAATGGTAGACTCGGGGTGATTCTTATTGATTTAAAATCAAGCAGGGGGGACGGGTATTACCCTGCTTTGATTTTAACAAAGAAAAATTTTTTTTTTATTAAAAAGTATTTATTATTTATTAATATAAAATTTTATTTATGAAGTACACATATTTAATTTTTAAGAAATATTTACAATATTTATATTTTTTTATGAATTTAAAGTATAATTAGTTGTTTATAATTTAAGTAATTTTATAGAATTATTGAATTAATTTTATATCAATAATTCATTTTTGTTTTAATTTTTATAGATATAATAATATAATATTCAAATATAATTTAATTAAAAATAATTATAAAATAAATATATAGAAAATAGTTTTTACTATTTTCTTTGATATTTTTAAGTTAAATAAATTGTTTTTAAAGATTAATATAATAAATTTAATAATCTTTAATTATTTTAAATAATACTTGTAATTATTTTCAAAAATAAAATAAAATTTTTATAATATTTAATTAATAAATTTGATAATATTTAAATAATAATTTTTATAATAAGTAATAATTTTTAATAATAATTTTTAATAATAAATTTAATTAATAATCTTAATAATTTTATAATAATATTTAATAGTTATAATAAATAAATTTTTATAATAATATTTAATAATTTTAATAATTTTATAATATTAATAGTTTATAATAATTTTTATAATAATATTTAATTAATAATTTTAATAATTTTATAATAATTTTTATAATAATATTTAATTAATAATTTTAATAATTTAGTATCTTAAAAGTATAATTTTAATATTTACAATTGTATTTTAATGTACATATATTTAATAATATAACAATAAAGTAATTAATTAAAATTTATTTACATTATTTACAAGTTAAAATTGATTTATATCAAAATAAATTAAATTTTATTATTAAGTTTAGGTTATCAAGAATATAGGAAAGTACAATTTAGTAAAGAATTATTAATAATAAAATAAAGGTTATTAATTCATTCTTTACCATGATGCCCCCTCTAAAACTCAAGCTACATCGAAGCTGAGTTATACTTGACTATATTCTTCAAATGAACATTCCTATTCATTTGAATTCCAGAATTTGGATCAGCCAAGGTAACAGTATTAAATTGTTTTTTTATAACTTTAAGAGGACCAACAAAATAAGGTTCTAGTTTAGTTCTTGAAAAATTACGAACTAGAACTAAATCACCTTCCCTAATTCTTTTTCCTTCATTCAAACTATTCTTTTCCTCTCTTCTAGCAGCCCAATACTTATTTGCATTTTTAACATTTTCGGCTGCTTCTAAAGTCCATCGGTAATGATTTATAAATTTTTCTAACAACACTTCATCCGATGACTTATTAATATCCTTGGTAGGTCTAGCAGCAATATCAAAAGGCTGCTGATCTTCTCTACCATAAACCAACTCAAAACTTGAATGTTTTGTTACCTTATTTTTGGTAGTTCTAAGAGCCCATAAGGCGGATGGTAAAACTTCATCCCAATCCTTATTCTTAGAACCCAACAACCTCAATAACTTTCCGATCTCTTTATTACGGTTTTCCGTAAGTCCATTACTTTCTGGATGATATCTGGAAATAAACTTCACATATACATCATAGAGATCTAAAAATATTTTCGTCATGTCCGAGGTGAACTGAACACCATTGTCAGTTGTTATTACCTGTGGAACACCATGACGAGCAAACACATTAATTAAGAACTTAATCACATCCTGTGATGTTATATTTTCCGTGGGTTCTGCTTCAACCCATTTGGTGAAGTAATCCACCACAACCATAATATATCGATTATTATTCTTCGTTTTAATCAAAGGTCCAATAATATCTAAACCCAAATGTATAAAAGGACCTTCTACTTTAGTTGGAATATTTTCTGTAGGTTCTGGATATGGTTGTGACCTATTCAACTGACACTTGTCACAACTTTGCACCACTCTTTTAATATCCATCACCATATTATTCCAATAAAAACTTTTACGAAGCCTTTGATAAGTCTTATAATATCCCTCATGACCTATCTTATGGGCTTCTAAAATAAGTTTTACTCTTTCCGTTTGATCAGTAATTAATTTACGATAGTCATTACCATCAACAAAGTAATCTTCACCATCTATCGTAACAAATTTTTCATTTATAAAGTCTTTAATAGTTTTAGAAAGC
This sequence comes from Neocallimastix lanati (nom. inval.), assembly GCA_016946835.1. Lineage (NCBI taxonomy): Eukaryota > Fungi > Neocallimastigomycota > Neocallimastigomycetes > Neocallimastigales > Neocallimastigaceae > Neocallimastix > Neocallimastix lanati (nom. inval.). Next base: position 367,631 of record JACVTC010000142.1, read on the forward strand.
AACTCTTCTTCTTCCTTTGAAGTTAACTTAGTTGCCAATACCACAGAATCATCTCTTTTCTTCATCCTAGATAATGCATCGGCTAACACATTTTTCTTACCCATTTGATATTGAATTTCAACACCAAGGGTACTAACAGTTAAGCACCACCTTGCTTGCCTAGCATTATTAGGTTCCTTATTTTTAAAGAAACTGATTAAAGGTTTATGATCTGTTATTACTACTGTTTTATTAGGATTTCCTAATATATAAGATTTCAACCTAGTAATACAATAAATTAATGCAGCTCCTTCCAAGTCAGTAATGCCATAATTTTTCTCGGCTTTACTTAAACTTCTACTTATATAATGAACTGGATGTTCCTTTTTGGTTTCTAAATCTTCTTGGAGTAATACTCCTCCAATACCTTCATAGGAAGCATCCGTTCTAATTATAAATCTTTGATTAAAACTTGGATATTTTAAAATTGGAGCATTTATTAATTTTTCCTTTAACAGATCAAAACTTTGTTGATGTTCAGTATTCCATTTATATTTAACATTCTTTCTTAATAATTTACATAAAGGAGCAGAGATTTGGGCATATTTAAAGTTTCTATAATATCCTACTGCTCCAAGAAAAGATCGTAATTCATGAACATCAACAGGTGCTACCCACTCCTTGATAGCCTTAATTTTGCTATCCTGGGGACTTAAACCTTTCACTGATGCCTTATGACCTAAGACTTCTACTTCAGTCTGCATAAAGGCACATTTTTCAATGTTAATTTTCAATTTGTGTTGGCGAAATACTTCCAACACTTGCCTAATGTGGCTTATATGTTCTTCTATACTCTTAGAGTATATTAAAATATCATCTATAAAGTTAAAAACAAACTTTCCTATAAATGGGAAAAGAATCCTATTCATTTCCCTTTGAAATGTAGCTGGGGCTCCGGTTAAACCAAAAGGCATAACCTTGAATTGGTAGTTACCAAATTTTGTGGTGAAGGTGGTAATTTCTACACTTTCCTCATCCATCAAAATTTGATGATAACCAGAGTAAAGATCCATTGTTGTAAAAATCTGTGCCCCATCTAAACTATCAAATATCTCATCAATGTAAGGTAATGAATAAGAATCTTTAACTGTTAAATCATTAACCTTACGATAATCAATACATAATCGCCATTTACCGTTCTTCTTCGGTACTAACACTATTGGCGATGACCATTCGGAACAAGAAGGTTCAATTAATTTCTTATTAATTAATTTAATTAATTCCTCCATAAGTATATCCGACTTAAATTTAACTAATCTGTAGCACCTTTGCTTAACTGGTTTCGCACCAGGAATTAAATTAATCTTATGTGGAGGAAGATCAGAAGGTGTTAATTCTTCTGAAGAAGTAGCAACTATTTCTAAGTTCTCCTCCAGAATTTTAATTATTTCATCTTTATATTTTTCATTTAAAGTATTTAGGAAAATTTCATGATGAATATATTGCTTTGGAGATAATCCTTCAATTTTCTTTAAATCATTCTTTTTGGAATCCTCATCCAAAGCCTTAATCATACACAACAACTTTTCTTCATCTTCATAATCATTATTAATAGGTGCAATAACGTCAATTACTCCCTCAGGAGTAATTTGACACAAACTATATAAAATGGGGTGGATAAACAAATTATAATCAATTTGGGTTTTTAAGTTAATTAGAATATCGTAAAAAGGATCCTCCTTTTCTACTATTCTACAATTAACCATTAATACAAGATTATTAATCTTTACTGGCACCCGAATGATATAACCTTCCGAGTAATCATCATTCTTAGTTGCCAACCTAATTCTGCCACGACTAATATCAATAGGTTCATATTCGGACGGAAGCTTATCTAAAAATTGTTGAGTAATTATACTTAAATTACTACATGAATCAATTAAAGCCTTCCCCGAAACACCTTCAACTGTAACATCAACCATGGCAATATCCTCTTCACATGGTTCGTTACCTTTACTTTTATAAGTGTGATCTATGTTATTAACGACCACAGTCGTGGCTGACACATTATCCAACACCCCAGAGATATTAGATTGGTCCCTATCCAATTTAATACCCTGTGACACCTTAGATCTTAATTTTGGAGCAGCATCCAATAACTGTCCAAAAGTAATATTGCAATGGGCAGAATTTAAATCTTTAAGAATATCATATTCTTCTTCCCCCGATTGCATCTTAATTTTCCTAAATACTCTAGAACTTTTATTTTCTTTTTGAGTATCTTTATCTTTACTAATTAACACCTTTGTTAAATCAATTACTTTATTATTCTCCTTCACAATACTTTTATCATTATCATTATTTTCTTTCATTAAATTTTTATTCTTTCTTTTATCATTATTTACATTATTTATAATAACTTCATCATTCACTAATGAATTATTATTAATATTATCATTACTATTATCATTACTATGATTATTACTATAATTAGTATTACTATTACTAATTTTAAAAGTATAAAGATTTTCAAAGAATTTGCAAATTCAAATTGTATTATACACAAGAAGAATTAGAGGGAATTATATATAACCTCGATAATAATCATAAGATTTATCATAATAGAAGAAATTCCCTACCTACTATTATTACTAAAGATCATAATTCAGATAATAAACTGGTCTTAACAGTCATGGTACCAAAGAATAAAAATAATAATAATAATAATAATAATAAGAGTAACACCGCTTCAAAGAGTGTTAAAGAAGCTTCAGGATCCAGGGAAGAAAAGAAAGAATCTTCTCCTTCCGTTGCCCATCCTACAGAAGGTACAACTAAAAAAGTTGTGGAGGCTCCTCAGGTAGCCAGTGGCACCAACCCTAAGGTTGTTGAATCCGCCGTACCATCTAGCTCAGGCCAGAGCGAACCTACGGAAACAAAAGTGATGGCCCCTTCCAATAGTGACTCTCAAGTAGAGGAAAAGAAACCCCCGTTAGCCGCACTTCTCCTACCACATGAAGAAGATATAGAAATGAAAAACGAAGACAGCTTCTCATCAGTTACTATGGAAGAAATCGATAATTATTGGAAACATATACCAGATGAAATACCTTCTCTAGAGTCTACCAATAAGAATCAATATGGTTGTTCAGGACTCATAAACTCTTTTAACCCAAATAATCCAGGGAATACATTTATTTTATCTAATGATAAAATGTTTAAAGATTTAAAATCTGAAAATGAACTATTAAAACAACAAATGGTTCAACAGCAAAATCAGATTAACGCCTTAATTTCTCAATTATCTAACCTTACTACTAATGCTAATAGTACTATTGAACTTAATAAACAGATAATCCATGACAAAGAAAATGCTATCGAACAACTCAAGAAAAGAAATCGTGATGACTTAGACATACAAGACATGGAAATATATAAAACTCAAAATGATGTCGAAGACTTGAAGAAGCGCTTGAATATCTTTAAAATCAACACTAATAATAACGTTAAACAACTTGAGAGTAACTTTAATTACAACCAAGAAGTAATTAAAGAGGCCCAAAGAACATTACAATCTCAAGATGAATCTTTGAATAAACAACATAAACTAATAGAGGATTTGAATAATAAAGTAGTTACTATTTACAACACTCTGCAAACAGCAGATAAAGGTAAAAATAAATCAGATGAAGTTAGTCTTATTAGACTCAATCAAACCAAAAAGGAATTAGAAACATTTAAAGCTGAAATGAATCTTAAATTTAAGCTTCAAGATAAACTTGTGTCTAGCTATTCTAAGGTTCAAGACAATTTAACTAAAATCGCAGAGCGATTGAACAATTATCAAGATCAAATTGATAATATTAATAACCAAATTAAATTAGAAGGATCTAATCTCACTGACGAGAAAATTAATGAATTAACGACTTCCCAAATTGATCTTCAAAACAAATATAATAATACTCTTAAGGCTCTTAATAATATCAAGATTAATAATACCGACATTGATAAAAATTTTAAAGATCAAATTAAAACAATTAATAACAACATTTCTAAATACAATCTTGATCTTAGAGAATCCAATCTTCAAAAACAATACCAAAATTTGGTTCTCCAGAATCCGAAAACAACTAAATTTTTTAAATATGAAGTTACTAAGAATAGTATTATCCTTTCTTTAGCCGACCCTAAATACGCTAATTTAGTTAACAAGCTCATTCTTAAACACTACCAAACTTTATGGAAAAATCATATTAATTTAGACGAACCGACTATTGATGATCTTAGTTTTTATATCAATGATCCTAATAACAGTCTTAATATTTCTTTAGGGGACTCCATGGACAAAGATGCGAAATCTTTTGTTGGAAATTCTACCATGGAAAACTTCAAGAAAACTTTCGGAGATCAACTCAGAAAGGAATTAAAAGATGAATTAGATGAAGAAAAAGCTACCTCTTCTAAGAATTCGAAAAATTTAAAAGAAATGCATGAAAGAGCCATAAAAGAAATGAACGATAAGTATAATCAATTAAGTGATAAGTTAAAAAATGCAAACAACCTAAATAAAGAAGAAATAAACAAATTCTTGATTGAATTCGAAACATTCAAAAACTCGATGTAGAATAAACTAAAAGAAGATAAGGATAATCAACAGAGGGAAATAGAAAGACAGTTACGCCAAATTAAACATGAAGACCTTAGGGACCGTTTACCTAATAAATTTAGAGAAAAATATAACCTTGATTATACATATAACACCATAGATTTTGAAGAAAGTTACAATACTTATCAAAAATTTATACAATCACTTCATAATGACAACATCTCAGACGAAGAATATTTTAGTGCGATCACGGGAAAAACTTATAAACCAAACGAAAGCCTTAGCTCCTTTGAAAATAGAATTAGAGATTTGGAAAGCCAAGTTATTCCCAATGAACCACAAAGTATATCACAATGGTATTTTATTAAGGAGAATAATGAAGAAGAAAGAGTAGAAAACCATAAACAAGTAGTTGTATTTTCTCCCGATGAGTTTGAGGCAATTAAAGATGTAGAGGGGAGTTCCTTATTGTTCTACAAAACCTTCAAACACAATTGCCCAAGATACAAAGGGAAATCTACGGGCTATGACGATCTCAGAGATTTCAAGTTTTATCTACAAAACTACGCCCCACCCAGTAATGAGATACAAATAATCAACGCTTTTGAATACTTTGTTAGTAACAAGGAAGATACCAAAAAATGGTATAAAAATGAAAAAAGAATCGTTCTTAATAAACTCAGAGACAACCCAAGACTTAAAGGTATTCTTATGTGGTATGAATTTAATAAAATTATTTCCAAATTTGAATATAAATTCTGTGAATTTACACAGATTGAACAGGAAAATTATTGGAACAACATTAGTGGCATATCTTCTCTTAACCTGAGTAAATTAAGAAATTTAGTTCAACAAATCGAAAAGGTTTCTATAAACCTTAATAAAGAGTACGGTGAAAGAGTTATTAAATTGATCTCATGTATTCATGATCCTAAATACTTTAAATTTCTACAGAAAAATATGTGCAGACTTCCGATTACTAATAAATCTATTGATTTAAAAATTAGAGATAATATTAATAAAACCATTTATTTTGATACTCTTAAAATTCTCTTTACAAAATTACAAGAAAATGAAGGTAACAGTTCTATCATTAAAAACTTTGATTGCTTATTCACCAATTATAAAAATACTAAAACTGTAAAACACCATTCTAAGAATTCAGCCCTTGAACTAAAACAATCAGCTTTTAAGCTGAAAAAATCTTCAAAAAAGCTTAAAAATGTTTCCATAGCGAAATCCTCGCATAATTCTACCACTAACGAAATTATTCTAGGAGAAAATACTGAAGTCAATAATATTGAAGATCATCTTCTAAGAACTTCATCCCATCAAAACCAATTAATAATCCAAAGTTTGCTAGAATAAAATGGAACAGACGCATGACCTTTACAAATAATGGTATTAAGGACACTATCTTCATGCTCGATTCTGGCAGTGATCCTAACATTATTGGCTCCAACGTTCTGCACAAACTCGGCATCAAACCAATCGAAACTTCTACTCCTAGCTCCTTTTTAGCCGGAGGACAGGTAATTGAAGTGAAATCTCACGTCTACCTCAAGATTGCAATTAATCTTGGAAAAAAGACATTTTATATAAAAAATGTCAAATTCAATGTGACTAATACGGATAGACCAAAAAATGCTAAAAGTAATAGTTTTTATTATGATAAAATTATTTTATGAGACAACGTATTACACGAGTTGGAAAATAACAAACGCTACCCTGAAATATACCCTAAATTTATGCAAATCGATAAAAATAGAATTAATGAATTAGTATATCATAGAAAAGGAGTATATGACCCAGAATGGGACAAAAAATATCTTGACAAAAATAATATAATAATAAAAAGTAAAACAAATGGTAGAGAAAATCAAGAGAATCATAACTGTGAATATATGCACATGACTAAAAAAGAAATGCAATTAATTGAAGAAAAGTTGAATCAACAAAAACAGATAAATAACCCATTTTTTATCTGAAGCATCTTGGGAACCCGAAGAAAACTTAAATTGCCCTAAACTCTTAAAAGAATTTAACAATAATAACTAAAATTAAAACTTGAAAATGAATCTTCACTTTATTAATATCAAACTTATATTAATTTATTAATATCAATATTACTAAATATTATTTTATATTATTAAATATTATTAATATTCATGTATTCTTATTACATATTATATTCATGTAACTTTTTTAATATCATGTAATTTTATTCAAAAAAAGTTCGTACTATAAAATGGTTAATTATAATTTTTATTTTATTTTAGTTTAGTTTAGTTTAGTTTAGTTTAGTTTAGTTTGCCTAATTTTAGTATAATTATGCCTAACTGTTAGATTCGTCTGGTATCCGAATCCTGGAGGCGGACCATGTTGTAAAATATTTAATAATTTGAATACGTATTTAAATGTAATGTAATGTAAATTATTGTGGATAAAAATGTTTTCCAAATTTTTAATATAAATTTAAATGTATTCCAAATTATTAATTTAAATAATTTTCTCAAAAATTTATGACTAAATTATTTGGAGAATTTACGTAACAATTACTCAGTTGAATCACGAAACTTCATAAATTAAAAAATAATTAATCATTAATTAGTTAAATTAAAATAATTAAAGGAATATTGCCTTTTCCGTTTGTTTACAAAAACTTGCCGTTTTGTTTACTTGTCTTTTAAATTATAGAAATTCTAAAAATAAAAATAGCAAGTTGTGGTTTAGTAAATTGGTTTTCACAATTTGGCAAAATTTAAATTAAATATATGGATAGAATATATTTAATCATATAATTAATGAATTAAACTCTAAATTTTCTTCATAGAAAATTTTAGAAAAATTAGATAGTTTTAAATAGAATTTATATTAAAATAATTCATAACATTTCATGTAATTTATTATATAATGTAATTGATAATATAAAATAATATGTTTATGTAATTTATTAAAATTTATTTTGATTTAAAACTTTATTTTGAAAAAGTATAAAAAGAGTTAATTTTTCTACTATTGAACGATAGTTGGAAAATCGTATAGTAATAGGAAAATTTAAATTTTATTATTAGTTTCGTAACTATTATTAGAATAGTTACTTTCTTATAAAACAATTATATTATAGTTTGTAAAACCTTAATTGCTAGTGGGAACTCCGGAAAGGACCTTGCGTTACCCAGTTAAGTGGTTGTTGAAAATTAGTTAATAAATAAAATAAATAAATAAAAGGAATTAAAAAAGAAAATAATTAATTAATTAATAGAGGTTTAGGATATAGTGTTATTAGTGTAGTAAAGTTAGTATAGAATAGCCACAAACCTAGACTTGATAAGTATTTTATTTTACACATGTAACGAAATCTTCAGTGTTAAGGTTTTAGAGAATTAAATAAAAATAAAGTAAGAAACAAAAATTTTATTTATTTATTTATTATTTTTATTTATAAATTTATTTTCTTAATTTTACTTGATTTTATTTTTAAAAATTGGTAACAAAATTTACAACTATTTATACTTTTTTCAAGGCATAAAAGTTGTTCTTGCCACTAAATTACATTTTATTTATTTTTTTTTAAAAAAACTATTAAATTTAAATTGAATTTTATAATCAGTTATATAAAATTTAATTATAACAATATAAATAAAATACATTTATAATATTAATAAAACATTTTTTTTTTTTTTTTTTAAAATATCTAAAATATTACTAATAAGAATTTATTTAATTGGCTATAATTTTTATTACAATCTGTTAAAATATTCAAATAAAAATAAAAATACTATTCTAATATAAAGGTTTTTAATAAAATAAAACATTTTTCAATATAAAATAAAACATTTCGATATAAAATTTTATAATAAAAGTTAAAATATAATATATAAATTTTTAATCATCAATATATAAAAATATTATTAATACAAAATTTTCATTATTAATATAAAAATAAAAAAAATAAGATTTATTATTAATATTGCTAATATTAGTTTTAAATATATAAAAATATTACTATTAATATAAGATTTAATATAAAAATATAAAGTTTAATATAATTTTTGATTTAATTTTTGATCTTTGGATTTAAAAATTTATTAAAGTACAAAAATAATAATGTACACATAATGTATTAGAAATAAATCGTATATTTAATTAAGAATGCATTATTTAGTACATTCTTATCAAGATGCCCCGACGAAGACTCAAGCTTCTCTGTAAGCGGAGTTAAACTTTACTAAATTTTTAAAGTGAACATTCCTATCGAGTTGCTTTCCAGTCTTCTGATCGATTAGGGTTGCCGTGTTGAATTGAATTTTTAAAATTTTAAATGGTCCATTGTAATATGGTTCTAGCTTAGTGCGGCTAAAGTTTCTAAAAAGAACAAGATCACCAGCCTTTAATTCTTTTCCTTTTTTCATACTTATTTGTTCTTCTCGTCTTGTTGCCCAATACTTGTTAGCATTCTTCACATTTTCGCATGCTTCTCTAGTCCATTGATAATGACGAACAAATTTTTCCATTAAAATTTCATCATATGATTTACCTGCATTTTCAATTGTTCTTATGGCTATATCATAAGGCAGTTGGTCTTCTCTTCCATATACTAATTCAAAACTAGAATGTCCAGTAGCTGTGTTTTTGGTAGTTCGAAGTGCCCATAAAGCAGAAGGTAAAACTTCATCCCAATCTTGATTTTTCCTTCTTAATAAACGGAGTAATTTTCCAATTTCTTTATTTCGATTTTCAGTAAGACCATTTGATTCAGGGTGGTAAGTAGCTACAAATTTAACATATACATCATAAAGATCAAGAAAGATTTTAGTCATATCAGAAGTGAATTGGACTCCATTATCGGTGGTAATAACTTGAGGCACACCATGTCTTGCAAAAACATTTATTAAAAATTTAATTATATCAGAGGAAGTTATGTTTTCAGTGGGTGCGGCTTCAACCCATTTGGTAAAGTAATCAACAGTTACTATAATATATTGATTATTATTTCTTGTTTTTGGTAACGGTCCTATAATATCTAATCCTAAATGCACAAAGAGACCCTCTACTTTAGTTGGATGGTTTTCGGTTGGTTCTGGATATGGTTGAGGACGATTTAATTGGCATTTTTCACAATTACTAACAATTCTTTTGATATCTTTAATCATATGATTCCAATAAAAGTTTTTCTTAAGTCTTTGATATGTTTTGTAATATCCTTCGTGGCCAATATTATGAGCTTCTAAAATTAATTTAAATTTTTCATTTTCATCCGTTATTAATTTTCTATAATTTCCATTGTCGATAAAGTAATCTTCACCATCAATAACAGTAAACTTTTCATTAATAAATTCCTTTATAACTTTAGATAATAATTCTTCATTATTTCCATTAGTAATTTTTGTTAATAATATCTTTCTCTCTTCCTTACTTTTCATTCTTGAAAGAGCATCAGCTAACACATTCTTTTTGCCTGATTCATATTTTATATTAATTCCAAGCATACTAGCGGTTAGACACCATCTTGTTTGCCTTGCATTGAAAGGTTCTTTATTCTTAAATAAACCAACTAATGGTTTATGATCTGTGTAAATAGTTGTAGGTAATGGATTTCCTTCAATATAAGATTTAAATTTAGTCATACAGTAAAACAAAGCGGTTCCTTCCAAATCTGTGATACCATAATTCTTTTCAGCTTTCTTCAAACTTCTACTTATAAAATGTATTGGATGCTCCTTACCGGTTTCTTCTTCTTTTTGTAAAAGAACTCCACCAATTCCATTATACGAAGCATCAGTTCTAATGATAAAAGGTTTGTCAAATGACGGAAATTTTAGAATAGGTGCATTGATTAATTTTTCTTTTAGGAGTTCAAAGCTTTCTTGTTGTTCTTTATTCCATTCATATTTAGTATTCTTTTTCAATAATTTACATAAAGGTGAGGTAATTTGAGCATATTTAGGAATAAAGTCACGATAATATCCTATTGCTCCTAGAAATGATCTTAATTCATGAATTGATGAAGGGGCTTCCCACTTCTTAATAGCTGTTATTTTACTTTCCATGGGACTTAATCCTTTAGTAGTAAGTTTGTGACCTAATACATCAACTTCAGTTTGAAGAAAATGGCACTTTTCAATATTAATTTTTAACTTGTTTTCTTTAAATACTTCTAATACTTGTTTAATATGAATTAAATGTTCTTCGATACTTTTTGAATAGATCAAAACATCATCAATAAATACATAAACAAATTCACCAATAAAAGGGAATAAAATTTTATTCATTTCTCTTTGGAAGGTTGAGGGAGCTCCAGTAAGTCCAAAAGGCATAACCTTAAATTGATAATTTCCAAACTTAGTAGTGAAAGTGGTTACTTCAACGCTTTCTTCATCCATTAAGATTTGGTGAAAACCAGAAAATAAATCAAGAGTTGTAAATATTTTAGCTCCTCCGAGACTATCAAAAATTTCATCTATATATGGAACTGAATAAGAATCTTTTTCTGTCATATCATTGACTTTTCGGTAGTCAATGCACAAGCGCCACTTTCCATTGTGTTTTAGAATGAGCACTACTGGAGATGACCATTCTGAACAGGATGGTTCTATCAATCCTTTCTTAATAAGTTTTGTAAGTTCTTCTTTTAAGATATCTGATTTTAATTTAGTTAACCTATAACTTCTTAATTTTACTGGCTTTGCATTTGCTTTTAAACGAATCTTATGTGGTGAAAGTTTAGAAGGAGTTAGTTCTTCTGTTGAAGTGGCAACTATGTCAATCATTTCTTTGAGAATTTTAATAATTTGTTCTTTATAATCTTTACTTAAGGTACTTAAAAATTCATCACTCTCAATAAATTCCATTGGAGTTAATTCCTTTATAATTTCCTTTTCATTATTCGTTTCTTCAACTTTTCTAATAGTGCAGATTATACTTTCTTCATCATAATATTGATTATTTATTTTAGCTATTTCTTCGTATTCACTTTTTGACAAAAGTTTACATAGACTGTTTAAGGTTGGATGAATAAATAAACAATGATCGATTTGAGTTTTAAAGTTTATTAACATATCATAAAATGAGTCTTCTTTCTCAATAATTCTAAAGTCCGCATTAAATTCATAATTATTAATTTTTACTGGTAATCGAACAATAATTCCTTCCGAGTATTCTTCATCTTGTGTTGCTAGTTGGATTCTTCCACGACTTTTTCCAACTGTTTCATATTCACCAGGTAATTTATCAAAATACTGCTTAGTAACGATGCTTAGGTTACTACAAGAATCAATTAAAAGTTTTCCTAGTACTCCGTCAACACTTGCATCAACCATTGCTAAGTCTTCTTCGGCTACTTCATTACTTTTACTTATGTAGCTATGATCATAGTTATTTACTAATAAAGTTCGTGCTATTACATTGTCTACAGTTCCAATTATTTTAGATTTTTCTAACTTTAAACCTTGAGTGTAAAGATATTATTAATATCTTTATAAATTTTAATTAAATTTAATCATAAATTTAAGTAAAATTGAAATAAATCTATTAAAAATCACGTGTATAAAATTATTGCAAATAATTTTAAACAAAACTTCGACTTCTTCCCAATCATATTAATAAATTAAAAATTTCTCTTGTGAAACTAGTAATTGAAAATCATTTCTTTTTATGTAATTTAATTTAAATAATAAGAGTTAAGGTTTTTTACAAGATAAATTAACAACATGAAACTATGCAATTAGTCATGTTGAAACTTGCGGCATTTTATGCTAAAATCATATTAAATAATTATGACAACTTTTATATTAATTTTAAATAGAAAATATAATAAGAATTTATTAATAATATTTAAATAATAAATAAATAATAAATGAGCTCGATTGAAATTGTTTATATTTATTTTAGTTATTAATTATAATTCTCTTTATTTAGTAATAGTTAATTATTTATTATTAGTTTAGGTTAGTATTGTTTTTAAATAAATAGTTAGATAATATAATTCAATAGGAATTATATATTCTAAATGTAATAAGATAAAAATATAAATAGTTAACCAAATTTCATGTATTTTAATCGATGTAATTGTTATTAACGATTTATTGTTAATAACACTAATAATTAATAAAGATTATTTTAAATCTAAATATAATAAAACTTATTTGTTTATAAAACATTTTTGTGTTATTTAGTGTTATTATAATTTTTGACTTATAATCTATTTTTTAAATCAAAACTTTATAATAACAATTACCTTTTTCTCTCAATAAAATACGTTATAAGTCAAGATTATAAAACGTGATACGTTAACAGTGGCTTGTGTGTGGCTTGATTCAAAATATTTTTTTTTACCAGTTTTAGATTATTGCTACCAGTTTCAGAATATTGCCACCAGCTCTATAATATTGCTACCGAAATTACAATTACACGTCTTAGAACAAGATTCGAAAAACCATAAACCTTTAATATTTTAATTTATAACGTTACGTTTACTCGACAGCACCGCTTCAAAGGATAGAGCTAGATCGACTAGATGAAAAAACGTTATAGTTTGAAATATTTATTTGTTTGATATTTTTGTTAAAGAAATTGCAAAAATTTAAGTCAATTTAAAATAATCAAATTGGAGGGATTTAACAACCTAATAAGAAGATTCGAAGACCTTAACCTGCAAGAAATGAATCAAGAGAATCATCAAGTTCTGCCCCGTAACAATCAAAAGATTGTTAACGAACCACCGCTATTTTCTGGAATCAAGAAGGACTTTGATGGCTTCCTTACAAGAGCTGAAATAGCTATGGAAGCCAATCCACAAGGTTTCAATAACGACCATACAAAGGTCAGATTTATAATTTCTTATCTTGTCGGTGATCCCTTGATATGGGCCTCAAACTTGCGAAGAAATAATGATCCCCTGCTCAATGTTTATGAAGATTTTATTCAAGAATTAAGAAATCAATTTGGAGAGCAGGACATGAGCACAGTTGTCGCAAACGGTAAATTATGCAGCATCCGACAACATAAATTTGGTCATGTTAGTGAGTATATAAATGAATTTAATAAAATCAGCAGACATTCAGATTTTAACGATTCTGCTAAGATTTATATGTTTGTAAAAGGACTTCACTACAAGATGAGGGAGCACCTTGCAGTGGTAAATCCAAATCCCAACAACTTAAGAAGACTTTTCACTGATGTCCTTAGTATCGAAAGCTTAACTAAGAGACATGAAATAAATGAATTTTTCTATCATAATTATTACCATCGTAAGGAAATAAATAATAATAATCATGCGTCTACTAGTGACCCAATGGAAATAGATTTATACAGAATTAAGAGAGGACAAACGAATACAAGTTACTTCCCTTCTAACCAGAAATTATATCAAGAAAACTCGAATTCAAGAGATGAAGAAAGAAGGAAAGGATTGTGCTATTATTGTAAAAAACCAGGTCATCGCTATTTTAACTGTCCAAATAAGAAGAAACCTGCCGGAGTCAAGATTATCAGTAAACAAGAAAACACCGCTACCACACCCTCAAGTAGTTTAAGAAGAATTAGAAGAATCAACAGCCAAGAAGATATTGTCAAAGTTAGAAAAATCGTGGAAGAACAAAACTCACTTTTGACAAAGAAAAGTAATATCATTGATTTCTATATTAAAACAAACGATATAGAAGAAGTAAAAGCAAGAGTTCTGATCGATTCTGGTTCTGATCTTAATTTTATCCATCCTGAATTCGCTAAAGCCTTTGGAATTAAAACAAAAGAAATCGAAGAACCTTTCCGTGTTACTGGTCTTGGATATGGTGTTTCATCAGTAAAAAAGGAAACTGAGAAATGCGTTTTTCGTTTAAGGAACCACTTGGAAACGATTCAACTCTATGTTCTCAGGATTCCTGATGTTGATATTATCTTGGGTTTACCATGGATCAATAAGCACTCCCCCTACAATTACCATGACGCAAAGAAGATTTCTTTCGGATCCGGTTTCTGTGCAAGACATTGTAACAATGGTAAAAGAAAAAGGAAAAACAAGAACAAGAAAAGGAACAAAGGAAAAGAACCTGCTACCAACCTAGAAGAAAACAAAGTTATTATTGAAGAATCAAGAAAAAGAAAACCTCTCTTTGACTCTGATTCCGACTCTGACTCAGAAGAAGAAATTTCTATTCGTGGCCGCCGAACTCGTATTAGAACTTGCTCTGAATTTAATAATTATGATAGTGATAGCGATATTAATAATACTTTTATGTTAGATAATTTTAGTGATAGCATTAGTGATAGTGATAACTTTAGCGATAGTGATGATATTATTGTTATGAATTGTGATAGTAAAATTAGTACTAATAGTTTAAGGATTTTAAAGAAAATTTGTGAATCTAGTAAATGTAAGAAATTAAATGTAATTGAAAAATGTAATGATGAAAATAATAATTTAAATAAAGATGGTGAAAAGGTCGAAGTACCTGAAATCTATTTGATGTTTAAAGAAGTGTTTAATGAAAATAATTGTAATGTGTTACCTCCGCATCGTAATTATGATTGTGAAATTAAATTAAAAGATAATTGTAGTCTATTTTATGGTCCGTTGTACCCTTTAACTGAAACGGAGAGAGAAGAATTAAAGAAATATTTAGAAGAGAATTTAAAAAAGGGTTTTATTAGGAAATCTTCTTCTCCTGCTGGTGCACCTATTTTATTTGTTAGAAAAAAGGATGGTACTTATAGACTAGTTATTGATTATAGAAAATTGAACGAAATGACCATCCGTAACTCTTATCCACTTCCTTTAATTAGTGAATTGTTGGATAGAGTTAAAGGTGCTAAATATTTTACTAAGTTAGATTTAAAATCTGCTTATAACTTAGTAAGAATTAAAGAAGGTGACGAGTACAAAACTGCCTTTCGTACAAGATACGGGCACTTTGAATATCTCGTTATGCCTTTTGGGCTTAAGAATGCCCCTGCTACATTCCAACATTTTATAAATGATGTTCTCAGTGATTACTTAGATGATTTTGTAATCTCTTACATTGATGACATTTTAATTTATTCTAATACTTTAGAAGAACATCATGTACATGTTAAGAAAGTTTTAAGAAAATTGTTAGAGAATCATTTAGTTGTTAAATTAGAAAAGTGTGAATTTGATGTAACTGAAACTACTTTTCTTGGTTATGTTTTATCAAGAGATGGAATTAAAATGGATAAAGAAAAAGTTAAAGCAATTTTAGATTGGCCTGTTCCAACAAACGTTAAAGAAATTCAATCGTTTATTGGACTTTGTAATTATTACAGAATTTTTATTAAAGACTTTGCGAAAATTGCAAATCCTCTCCACAAATTAACTAGAAAAAATGTTCCTTTTAATTGGAGTTCTGAACAACAAAAAGCGTTTGATACTTTAAAAGAATTATTTACTACTGCTCCTATTTTGAAACATCCTGATAGCAACAAACAATTCATTGTTGAAACTGATGCTAGTAATTTTGCTGTTGGTGCAATTCTTTCTCAGGAATTTGATGGGCATTTGCATCCAATTGCTTTTATTTCTACTAGCTTAACTAAATCCCAAAGAAATTACCCTATCTATGACAAAGAACTTCTTGCTATTAAAGTTGCATTGGAAGGATGGAGACATTACTTAGAAGGAGCTCGCCATCAGTTTATTATTTATACTGATCATAAGAATTTAACTTTCCCTCGAAAACCTGAACTTCTTTCCCAACGCCAAATTCGTTGGTATGAATTCTTATCTAGATTTGATTTTAAACTAATTTACAGAGCTGGTAAAAAGTCAGGTAAACCAGATATTTTATCAAGACGTAGTGATCATTTATTTGCTAGTGTTCGTCCTATTTCATGCGTTATTAATTCATGTAGTTTTAAGAATGATTCTTTAATCTCCTCTATTCATGATTCTCTAGCTAATGATGAATTCTATTGCAAAATAACTGAATTTCTTAAAAATGATAAATCAAAAGATCCCCCTTTTAGTAAAATCGATAAATTTTCTCTTGACAAAAATGGTTATTTACTTTTTGAAAATTTAATTTATGTTCCCAATAAAATTAGAATAAGAGTTTTAGAACTCCATCATGACTCTATTTCTGCTGGTCATTTTGGAATTAATAAAACTATTGAACTTATTTCTCGTAATTTCTGGTGGCCTAAATTACAAAAAGATGTTAAAATGTTTATTAAATCTTGTGAAATTTGTTCAAAATCCAAAATCCCAAGACATAAGCCATATGGTTTAGTTATTAATTATAATTCTCTTTATTTAGTAATAGTTAATTATTTATTATTAGTTTAGGTTAGTATTGTTTTTAAATAAATAGTTAGATAATATAATTCAATAGGAATTATATATTCTAAATGTAATAAGATAAAAATATAAATAGTTAACCAAATTTCATGTATTTTAATCGATGTAATTGTTATTAACGATTTATTGTTAATAACACTAATAATTAATAAAGATTATTTTAAATCTAAATATAATAAAACTTATTTGTTTATAAAACATTTTTGTGTTATTTGGTGTTATTATAATTTTTGACTTATAATCTATTTTTTAAATCAAAACTTTATATTGAGTTAATTGTGAACGAATTTTCGGACATGCATTCAAGAGTTGACCTATCGTAATACTGGATTTAAGATTATTTAAATCATCCATAATATTGTAAGGTTCTTTATTATTCATCATTTTGATATTCCTTTTTACTAACTGAGTATTTCCATTATTAGTTTCTTTAGTTTTTGTTGAAATTAATTTTTCCAAAGTATTAGTTTTATTTTGTTGATTATCTTTATTCATTTCTAGATCTTCTATTTCATTATCGATTACAAGTATATCTTCAGATTCAACTTTTTCCTTTCCTTTTGATGAATAATTGTTGTTTTCTTCTTTACTTTCTCTTACTCTTGTCATATTTCTTAATTCCTTTTCTTTTTGTTTTTCTTTGTTAATATTTGGTTGAGTTAAAATTGAAGGAAATATTTGATTTTTATAAACTTTATTTGGTTTATTATGTAGCTCATTTTCTTTCTTCTTTCTTAAAGCAGGAGTTGCGAAAGGACGTGGATTATCTTTTAAACTTTTATGTACTTTCTTGGAATTATTTTCTTCTTTTTCGCTGTTATTATCATTCATTTTTCTTTTTATAGCATTTATAATGATATCATCCTCACTTTCAGTTGTGTCACTAAAATCAGATTCTTCAGATTCTTCATTAAAGGAATTATTATCAATTGGAGTATTCTTAGTAAAAGTATTATTTTGTAAATTATTTAATGAAGCTATTGTTTTGTCATTGGGAGTGCTTCTGCTCCCATTTAGAAGTTTAAAGACTTTTTGGAATATATTTCTTTTTTATTTTTTTCCATAATCTTATTTAATTGAGGGCAATAGTATGAGTAATGACCTTCTTCCTTACAGAAGAAACAAGTTTTAACGGATAAATTTCTCATTTTCTGGGTTGATTCTTCTATAATATCTTGAGGTTTCGGTTTATTATCTGTTTGACTTGTTTGGAAAGTTTCGTTTCTTCTTTTAGGATAAAGACTTGAAGTAGTACTGTTTTGATTATTTTGATTATGCTGGGAATTATTAACATTATAGGTATTAATATTATTGTTCCTTACAGAAAGTCTATCTACTTTTTCGGCAATTTTGAAAGCTTTATCCATACTTATATCATCTTTAAGGGATAATTTCTTCCAGGCTTCATAATTATTTTGAATAGAATCAATATAATCTAGTACACCAATGCGCTTTCTTCTCTTTTTATCAAGTTTAGTGTACAAAGTTCTATATCTTACATTAAAGTCTTTAATCTTTTCGTTTCTTTTAATTCGCATTGCACGAAGTTTTTTAAGAAGTAAATTTTGGTCTTCTTTAATACCATAAAAATTTTCAAGACTTGAAATAATTTTTTCAAGGGAAGGAAATTTAATATCATCATCAACATTTTCTTCTTCATCATCATCTTCTTCTTCATCTGATGAATCATCACTTTCATCATCACTATCTTCTCCCAAATCTTCAATAACGCGTTGTACTTCACCAGAGCTGGTAAGTAAACAAGCATTAAATATTGTTTCTGGATCTGTGATACCTTGTATCTTGATCCAAAGTTTTAATTCAGTAGCCCAGGACTTAATATCTAAATTGTCCTTGCTAAGTTTCACAATATCTCTTAATTCTTTTTTCAATTCTTTAAAGCTCAAAGTTGTTTCCTTGGACATTTTGTCTAAATATGAGGTGATTAAATACGAATAAATTTGGGAAATCCAACTTTCAAAATATAATTTAATAGGTAATTTAATATCGAATCAATTTTTAAACCAATATATTTTAGTAACTTTTGAAAATAATAATTTTATTTGCTTTCTTTAGTAGATATAAGCTCGAAATCCTTATCGACAACTTAGTAGAAATTATAAAGCACGAGGTTCTTTTCGACTACTTTATTAAGAATAATTTTTAAGTTCGAAATCTTTATCGACAACTCAATAGAATAATTTTAAGTTAAAAATCTTTATCGACAACTTAATTGAATAATTTTAAGTTCGAAATCTTTATCGACAACTCAATAGAATAATTTTAAGTTCGAAATCTTTATCGACAACTTAATAGAATATTTTTCAAGCTCGAAATCTTTATCGACCACTTGAATTTTGTAATTTAGTATATTTGTAGTAATAAATTTAGAAGCAAAGTTTTATTTATTATTTTCACCTTTCAAAAATTTTTCTTTTTAAACGATAAATATTGTATTGTTATAGCTAATAAAATTATTAATTAATTATAATTATTAAACACAAAAAATAATCTTTATTGTCGTACAATCTGATAGTACACACTGTCTGACGTGCAGCTTACCTAATGGTGTCATGTGAAGCGTGTGCCACGATTACTATATTCAATATAAAATATAGCAGTTCAGAGCCCACTAGCCCAATTACTATGTAGGATAAACTTAATCCGATAATCTATGTACGGAATAAAAAAAATTTTAAAAGTATTCAATAATATTTTTATTAACTAATAAAAATTAGCTAAAAACACAATATTTTCAAAGTAAATTAAGATTCTTTTACAGGAATTATTAAACAAATAAAGTATCAGTAATAAAAAAAAAATAAAAAAAATTTAAATGGCGAAGTTAGCCAAAGTCTGATACTTTATATAATAAAGTGCCTTATAACTAGTACAAAGAAAAATAAAAAAAATATAAAAAAAAACAATCTTACGCCTTCGGTGACGTAAGCTCCTTATTCGCCAGTGCTTGGAAAGTACCCGCACCTTCGTGTGTTGAAACGCTGAAGGTTGAACTATTATTACCGGGTCGGTAACCAAATACCTTCGTCTACTTTCCAATTAATTCCCAAAATAACTATTATCCAATAACCTACTATGAATAATAGATATTTTGTTGTTCTCTGGAAATACACTATGTATGAACTCTATCCGCTCCTTGTTATAATTTACAATCTTTTTTTTTAGAATTTTAATTTTACTTATTTAAAAAAAAATTTTTTTTTTTTTTATATATATATCAAACAAGCGCCATAGGTTAATCAAAGGATTAACGACTTACTTGTTTATCAATATAAAATAAAAAAAAAAATTAAAAAAAAATCTATGTTATTTACTATTATTTCTATTTAATTCCCCGATATCTCCACCATATAAATGTTAAGGTTTTAGAGAATTAAATAAAAATAAAGTAAGAAACACAAATTTTATTTATTTATTTATTATTTTTATTTATAAATTTATTTTCTTAATTTTACTTGATTTTATTTTTAAAAATTAGTAGCAAAATTTACAACTATTTATACTTTTTTCAAGGCATAAAAGTTATTCTTGCCACTAAATTACATTTTATTTATTTTTTTTTATAAAAACTATTAAATTTAAATTGATTTTTATAATCAATTATATAAAATTTAATTATAACAATATAAATAAAATACATTTATAATATTAATAAAACATTTTTTTTTTTTTTTTTTTTTTTAAAAAATATCTAAAATATTACTAATAAGAATTTATTTAATTGGCTATAATTTTTATTACAATCTGTTAAAATATTCAAATAGAAATAAAAATACTATTCTAATATAAAGGTTTTTAATAAAATAAAATATTTTTCAATATAAAATAAAACATTTCGATATAAAATTTTATAATAAAAGTTAAAATATAATATATAAATTTTTAATTATCAATATATAAAAAATATTATTAATACAAATTTTCATTATTAATATAAAAATATAAAAAAATAAGATTTATTATTAATATTGCTAATATTAGTTTTAAATATATAAAAATATTACTATTAATATAAGATTTAATATAAAAATATAAAGTTTAATATAATTTTTGATTTAATTTTTGATCTTTGGATTTAAAAATTTATTAAAGTACAAAAATAATAATGTACACATAATGTATTAGAAATAAATCGTAGATTTAATTAAGAATGCATTATTTAGTACATTCTTATCAAAACTGTAATAATCATACTAAGTTCTATCACTAAATATGATTATTAACTTCAACTTAATGACTAATTCATTAAGTTGAGAAATAAAATAAAAATAAAAATTTTACCTAAAAAGAGAGTTTATTATAAAATTAATTATAATAACAACACAAAATGTAAAAGAAGGAATATTTAGATAAATTTGGTTTTAAAAAATATGTTTTTTGAATAAAATGTTTTATTAATTTATTAAATTTTAAAATATAAAATTGCTATTATTATAACTATATTTTTATAATAATAACTCTTGATTTCTTAAAGGGAAATCAAGAGCCTTATTTATATTTTTTTATGGAAATAAGGTTAAATAAAAAGGTTTTCTAATCTTAAAAAATATCTTATCTAGAAAAAGATTAGAAGAAAAAACTAGATAAGTTTTTTGATAGATATTCTATTCATACCGATCATCGTATATATTAAGTAAAACCAAATATATTATTTTATATTTGGATAAAACCTTAATATATCGATTTCCTAAATTTTAATTTAGATCATCTAATAAAAGGAAAAAATCAATAATAACCGGAATGATCTAAATTATTATATTCTATCTTTCTAAATATTATTTTTAAAATCTAATCTAAACTTATTAACATAAAACTATCTTTAAACTAGAATACAGAATTATAAAAAATACAGGAACTTATTAATTGTTCTTTTAAATGTACAATGTAAAAAATAAATAAAACTAATGTTTACATTAACTTGATAATTAAATGAATAACTAAATAAAATTAATAATATTAATAAGTGTACATATAATAATTATTTAAATAAATTTTCTAATATTATTTAAGTGTATGAATAATTACAATTATAATAAATTTGATAATAATATCTCAATGTATGAATTAATTATAATTTAAATAAATTTATAATTATTATCAATAATTATAAAGACTAAGAAATAATAATTATTTATTAGTAAATAATTATTATTTCTTACATTGCTCCATTTATAATGATGGTTCTTCCAGTTCTTTATTTCTTTTTACGTAAGGCTCCAACTGTGAGATATGAAATACCGGATGGAGTCGTAAATTTTCCGGGAGTTCCAAACGGTAGTTCATTCTTTCCCTCTTTTCGATGATTTTAAACGGGCCTAAATATTGAGAGGATAATTTCTTAGCTGGTTCATTTGTAAAATAATGTCGTTTAAGATAAACTAAATCATTGACTTGAAAAATGGGGCCAGTAGATTTTCTTGTATCACCATATTTTTTAAAATCTTCTTTGGCTTTGCTTAAATGTTGACGAAGAGCATCAAAATGAGCAGCCCAGTCTCTTGTAAGAACTGAAGCATTATCTTTAAGTAAAATAGGAGGAGAATCAATAACAGCATTAGGATGAAAGCCATAATTAGCAAAGAAAGGAGAATGACCAATAGACTTGTTCATCGAATTATTATAAGCAAATTCACAGAGGGGTAAATAGAAGCACCATTCACTTTGAGCAGAAGAACAGTAGCATCTAAGATATTGTTCA
This sequence comes from Neocallimastix lanati (nom. inval.), assembly GCA_016946835.1. Lineage (NCBI taxonomy): Eukaryota > Fungi > Neocallimastigomycota > Neocallimastigomycetes > Neocallimastigales > Neocallimastigaceae > Neocallimastix > Neocallimastix lanati (nom. inval.). The sequence continues at coordinate 390,251 of JACVTC010000142.1, forward strand.
ATGACTGCATTAGCTCTTTCCACTTGACCATTTGATTGCTGATGATGAGCTGTAGCAAGTCTTGGTTTAGCACGAACAGCGGAGCAAAGAGAAGTCCAAAATTCGGATGAAAACTGGGAACCATGATCGGATACGATGGTTTTTGGAAAACCATGATATTTAAAAACATTAAACAATAGGAGCTTGGCAGTAAGATCAGCAGAAGGGACGTCGGCACAAGGCACTAAATGAACCATTTTTGTTAAATGGTCAGACACCACCATTATGCAAGTACAGTTTTGCGAAGTTGGCAGGTAGACAATAAAGTCGACCCCTATTACTTCCCAGGGTTTAGAAGGAATAGGAAGTGGTTGTAACTTACCATAGGGTTTATGCCTGCGGATTTTACTTCGACAACAAACATCACACGATGCAACATAATTCTGTACGTCTTTCTTCATATTGGGCCACCAGTAGTACCTTTGAAGTTTTTCAAAAGTCCTATCTACCCCCTGATGCCCACTAGTTGGTGCGTCATGGAACGATTTTAATAGCCTGGCCTTTAACGCGGATGGGACAATAATACGTTTTTGAAAGTGAAGTACACCTTCAATGTAACTGAACAAAGAACTTTTTAACTTTTTATCATGTTGTTTGATTTTTTTAAGAATTTCATTGCAGTATTTATCAGCTTTTTGGGCTTCAATTAAACCGCTAATATTATCGCTAATTGTGTAACAGAAAGCTTTTTCACTAATAACTGACTGCGAAACAACCGGAATATCTTTTTTATAATCCGGCCTTCTTGAGAGTGCATCTATTAACTGGGGTCCTGATCAACAGAAAGCATTTGATAAATTAAAAGAGTTGTTCACTTCTGCTCCTATTTTGAGAAACCCTTATAGTAATAAGCCTTTTGTTGTTGAAACTGATGCTTCTTTCTCAGGAATACGATGGTCAACTACACCCAATAGCTTATATCTCGTTTAACTTAACCAAATCAGAAAAGAATTATCCAATTTACGATAAAGAACTTCTAGCAATTAAAGTTGCTCTTGAGGAATGGCGTCACTATTAAGAAGGTGCTTGTCATCCTTTTACAATTTATACCGATCATAAAAATTTGACTTTTCCTAGAAAGCCTGAAATGCTCTCGCAACGTCAAATCCATTGGTATGAATTTCTCTCTTGTTTCGATTTTAATTTAGTTTATCATGCTGGTAAGAAGTCTGGAAAACCTAATTTCTTATCTAGAAGAAGTGATTATCTTTTTAATTACCCTCAAACTGTTTCTTGTCGTGTTATTAACTGTAATGCTTCTGATGATTGCTTATGTAATTCAATTTTAAATTCACTTAAAGATGATGAATTGTATAACAAAATTAAAACTTTTCTTTCTAGTAATAATAAAGATACTGCTCCTATTAGAAATATTGATATATGTGTAATTGATGATGAAGGATTTCTTCTTTATGATGATTTAATCTATGTTCCGGAAAATATTCGTACTAGAATTCTAGAAATGCACCATGATTCGGTAACAGTTGGTCACTTTGGTGTAAATAAAACTTCGGATTTAATTTACAGAAACTTTTGGTGGCCAAAGTTACGACATGATGTTAAGAAATTTATTAATTCTTGTGAAACTTGTTGTCGTGCTAAAGTTCCAAGGCATAAGCCGTATGGTTTGTTATCCCCATTATCCACACCAAATAGAGCTTGGGCTGATATTTCAATGGATTTCATTGTTGAATTGCCAAAATCCAAAGATATGACTACTATTATGGTGGTTGTTGATCGTTTAACAAAGATGGCACATTTTATCCCCCTTCGTTGTCTTCCTACATCAATTGCCGCTGATGCTTTTATTAATTCTATTTTTAAATTGCATGGTTTCCCTGATTCCATTATTTCTGATAGAGGTACACAATTCACCTCTGAATTTTGGAATAGATTATGAGACTTACTTTGTATCAAGCATTCGTTTTCAACTTCAAACCATCCGCAAAATGATGGTCAAACAGAGAGGGTGAACACGATATTGGAACAATATCTTCGTTGTTATATAAATGAACGACAAACAAATTGGGTTGATTTATTACCTTTCGCTGAATTCGCTTATAACAATACTTTACAACAATCAATCAACCAATCCCGATTTTTTGCTAACTATGGATTCAATCCTAGATTTAGTCTAGAAATTCCATCTAATGAAAGACCTCACAGAGCTGATCAAAGAGTTAAAGATATTAATGAAAATATTAAATTTCTGAAAGAGAACTTAGATAAAGCTAAAGAAACTTACAAAAAATATGCGGATCAAAAAAGATTACCCTCACCTGATTTCCAGGTTGGTTACAAAGTTTGGTTACTTAAAGGAAGTACTACTAAGAATGTTAAGAAGAAACTTGCTGATCAAATGCTTGGTCCTTTTGAAATTGTTGAGAAAATTAGTTCACTTGCTTATAAACTTAAACTTCCAAGTAATACGCGTTGTCATCCTGTTTTTCATGTATCATTACTTGAACCTTATCATAAAAATGAATTTGAAAACAGAAATAAAAGAAAAAGGAAGAATATTAATTTGATCACTGATACTTTTGATAAAGTTCCAGAAAAGATTGTTGATATGAGAAAATATAGAGGAAAGAATCATTTTCTTGTATCTTGGAAAGGACTTGATTCTGATGAGGATACTTGGATTGATGAAAATCAAATTTATGATAAACAATTGATTCAGGAATATTATCGTCGAACCAAAAAGAATAGGTCAAACATAGAAGAAGATACTTTGAGTGATAATGAAATCTATGTTAAACATAGATATCAACCATTTTGTAAAGATTTAATAAAATTTTTAATAATTAATTATTACATAATTAATTAATGTAATAAAATTACATAAATTTATGATTTACGTATATGAAAATTAATTATAAATTTATGTAAACTTTTCATAAAGGATAAATTATTATTTAAATAATTTTGGATAATAAATTTAATCTAAATAATTTATTTAAGTTAGTTAATTTAGTTTATTTAATTTAGTTATTTTATTTTAGTTAGTTAATTTAGTTTAGTTAGTTTAAAATACTTTAAAATTAATTTCCGAATAGTTTTAAATAGTTAAAATTAGTTTAAATAGTTTTGAATTGTAAATATATAAATATTAGTATTAATAATATTTAAATAATAAATAAATAACAAATGAGTTCTATTGAATTCAATTATTATTGTAAATAAGTTGAAAGTTTATTGAATTAATTATTGTTTAGTTTTAGTTAATTTTTATTTAATAAAATTATTAATAAATATTTTGTTTATAAATAAATAGTAATATATGTATATTAAATAGGTTTGATATATTAAAATGTAATCATGAAAAATATAAATACATGTAAAATTCATTATTTAAATCGATGTATTAGTTATTGACTATCAAATAGTTAATAACGAGAAGAGATTTATTTTAAAATTTAATAAAAGATTATTTATTAAAAAAGGAATTTTTTTATTACGTGTTTTTATATATATTTTGTGTATTTTGTTATTTGTAATCTGTTTCATATAAACTCTTTACACATTTGTAATTGATCTACCAGCAAATGGACTAAATCGTATGTCTCGCAGGAGCTCGACTTAAAGTGCGAGATTATAAAGATTTAATAAATTTTTAATACATTAAATAGCTTAATTTTTCATACAACTAATTTATTTAATGTATATGAATTATTTTTTAATATAAAATTTATTGAAATAAAATTTAATTTTTTTTTTAAATTGAAAATATTTTTTAATTAGTTTAGTTAACTTAGTTTAGTCTTAAATAGTTAAATATTAATTTAGGAATAATCTTAAATAGTTAATATTTATAAAAATAGTTTTTCAATATTAAATATATAATTAAAATTATTATAAGTATTAAAATAATAAATAAAATAACGAGTTTAAAAAATTAATTTTAGTTTTAGTAAATTAATAAATAATAAAAATTATTAATTAAAAAATCTTTTGTTTATAAATAAATAGTTTTATATATATTATTAAATAACATCATATGTTAATAATGTAATAAGAAAAAATATAAATACATGTAATTTTTCTCGATTAAATCGATGTATTAGTTATTAACTATCTTACAGTTAATAACATAAAAAAAATTTATAATTAATAAAAAGAATTTAATAATAAAAGAATTTACTTATTTGTTTAAATTGTAAAGTGTTTTTTATTGTTATAATCTGTTTTAATTGACGGATTCATAACAAAAACTTCTGAATCCTAATAAATTGATAATGGAAGACCTAGAAATGGTATTGTTGAATTATAGTTTATATGTTTAATTAATATAAATAAAATAAATACAGATTTGTAATAAATAACAGAATAATAATCAAATAAATAAGATTATCAGAATTTTGTCGTATAAAATAGTTATTTATAATTAAAAGTATTCTTTATTAAATATCCATAATTGTTATTTAAAAATTTAATTTAAAAAATATATTAAAATATATTTTAATATATATCTATATCATTAAATATTATTAAATAATTATTTTATTATTATTTTTATTCCTTAATTTTATAGTATAAAAGTTAATAATAAAAATATAAGTTTTCTATTAAAACGTATAATAAAAATAATATAAATATTTTTATTAATAACTTTTTTATTTATCTTCAATTTTATGAATTCTATAAAATTAATAAACATAAAGGTTAAAAATTTTTTTTCTCTCTAAAGCATTTAGAATATTTTATTTTTAAAGAATATTTTATTTATTTATTTATTTATTGTAAAAATATGCAAAATTTTTAATTTTTAAGCATATTTTAAGAATACTTTTTTGCAGAATATCTTATTTTTAAGAATATTTAAGGAATATTTTTTTTATAAAGATATTTAAAATTTTTAATATTTGTATTAATAGAAAGAATTTTTAATTTTAAAGAATTTTTTTACTATATAAAAATATTAATAAAGTTAATGTAATAAAGGTAATAAGTAATTTAATAAAATAATTATTTATTAATATTTAATTATAAAAATTTAAAATAAAATAAAATAAAATAAAATATATAAAAAAAAGAAAAAAAAAAAGAAAAATAAAAGAAAGAAAACATTTAAAAATTATGAAGGTTTATATATCTAAAAGTATAAAAGAAAATATTCTAAAAAATACATAAATAAAAAAAAATTCTTAAAAATATATAATAAAAAAAAATATTCTTAAAAATATATAAAAAAAATTATTCTTTAAATGTTTTTAAAAATATAAAAAAAAAAATATTCTTCAAATATTCTTAAAAATTTATATATATATAAATATATATTCTTTTAATGTTCTTAGAAATAAAATATTCTTTAAAAAAAATATACTTAATATAAAAATAAAAAACCTTATTTATATCTTTGAAATAAATATATAAACAGAATATTCTTTAAAAATATAATATTCTTTAAAAATAAAATATTCTTTAAAAATAAAATATTCTTTAAAAATAAAATATCTTTTAAAAATAAAATATTCTTTAAAAATGAAATATTCTTTAAAAAATAAAATATTTTTGAAATTTTCATTATATATATCTTTAAAAAAATTAAAAAATATAATTTTCTTAAAATCAAAAAAAAAAAAAAAAAGTTTATATATAATATATTCTTTAAATATTCTTAAAATTATATATAAAAAATATTTAAATGTTCTTAAAAATAATATATTCTATAAAAAAATATTTAAATGTTCTTAAAAATAATATATTCTATAAAAAAATATTTAAATGTTCTTAAAAATAATATATTCTATAAAAAAATATTTAAATGTTCTTAAAAATAATATATTCTATATAAAAATATTTAAATGTTCTTAAAAATAATATATTCTATAAAAAAATATTTAAATGTTCTTAAAAATAATATATTCTATAAAAAAATATTTAAATGTTCTTAAAAATAATATATTCTATAAAAAAATATTTTTTTATTTATATAAAAATAAAAAGTTTTATATATCTTTAAAATAAAGATATAAATAAAATATTCTTAAAAAATAAAATATTTAATAAAGGTAGAAAAGAAAAAAAATTTTTATTTTATTTATTTACATAACGTTTTTATTAACTTTATTTATATGATAATACGACACATTACAAAAATGAAAAAATAAAAGACTCTAGAATATATGTAAAGTCTCATAGCAAAATGCAACTAGAGAAGTTCAATATTCCCAAAATTAGTATGTTCAAATTCAAGTTCAAATTCGATTCAATGAAAAAAATATATATATTATATTTTAATATAAAATTTTTTTTATATTATAATTATATATATAATTGTATATAATGTTAGAATATGAGAAATGTATAAAAAATAATTTCAAATGTATTGAAACGTATTGTGATATAATTAATGTAAAAGCCACAATGTATTAATATAAAACATTTAATTTAGAATAATTAAGTATTAGTAACTCTGAGGGTGGTGCGTTTCGGAATGTGGCTTTAATATTTTTACATAAATTTTCATTTCGGAATGTGGCTTATATTATTTTTTATAAATTTTTATTTATGAATATAATATTTAAACATTAAAATAAAATGGCACATATAATTTCTTTGAAAAAATAATTATTAAAAATATTTAAAATGTGATATATTTCAAAAAAAATGATGATTTACATTCGCCATATTCTGAAAATTTTTATTTATTTATTAATTTATTCATTTAATTATTTAATATTTAATAATAATATTTAATAATATTTTTTTTTATACTATTTTCTAATTATAAAGTTTGTTTATTATATGGAAATATAATAATTTACATTAATTTAAAATACTGTAAAAATTATAATAAAATTCATGTTAATATATATGAATATGCTATATCATTTACTTTATTATGTAATTTATTTGTTGCTAAATTCAGTTTTTATATTAATTTCATATCAATATCTTATTTATTTTATTTTATCATATTATATATTATTATTTCACTGCATATTTATTTATTTTATATTATTTTATTTTATTTCGATTGATACTTGCAATTTATTATTATTCACATATTTATTTTATTTATTTTATTTTATTAGTACTTGTATTTTTATTATAATTCAAATATTTATTTTATTTTATTTTATTTTATTTTATTTTTATTTTATTAAATACGTACTTTATATTCATATTCTACTATTTATTTTATTTTATTTTATTTTATTTTATTTTATTTTATTTTATTTTATTTTATTTTATTTTATTTTATTTTA
>JACVTC010000142.1:400000-402500 GCA_016946835.1 Neocallimastix lanati (nom. inval.)
CGAAATGCAATACATTCATATTTTTAATATTTTATAATACTAATATATAATAATAAAGACATCTTTTAATTTTATTTAATAATATTTAATAAAGTAAAAAATATTTAAAATAAATTTATAAAAAAAATTTTTTTTTAATATTTTTAAGCTAACCCTATCAATAAATATTAAATAAATTTCATTATTGAATTTCTTATTAAATAAAAAAATTTAATTTTCAATTAATTGTAATTATGATTTTGAAAGGATTTTAATAAAAACAAAACATAGACTTGCACATATGGGTACCCATCTCCCATATGGCCATACAGTTATTAATTAACTGTAAGGTGATGAGTTATTGGCATACTGTATCAGCTTCGCCGCTCTCAATCGTCGTTACACACTGCCCGGAGATGCATTCCTAACGTTCCTACATATATCTCTAATGACCACGAGCATCAGAACGGAACCATTAACTCCTCCCTAGTGGGTGTAATCATTGGCGATTGGAAATTTTACAATCATCAAGGTCTATGCTTCAATTCAAAGCGTAGTATCAGGGATGGGTGAAATAATCATTTGAGGGAAAGCCTTATGGACATCACGTGTGGTCTCATGATATCCCAGGATAGAAACCTCATCCGATTATTTGGTGCCATGCCGAGGATTCGAACCCCGCCCTCTACAGTGACCTGTATCGTCCTAACCGACTGGACCAACATGGCGAAAGGATTTTAATAATTATTTTTATTTTGTTTTATTAAAATTATTGATTTCATTATTCAATCTAATTAAACAATTAAACCAATTTTCGATGATATCATTTTTACTACATCCAATATTTTTTAATTTGGCTTCCATATTTTTATAATATTCAACTAAAATATTAATGTCATCGACCCTTTCTGATATTCTGCTCTTTTTTCTCCAAATTCCTTTAATTCTCATATAGTAATCATAGTAAGATTTGGATTCTTCAAATTGTATTGTATATATTAATTTATAAAATGAAGGCTTTTTTACAAATAAATTTTTTAAATAACTGTTATAAGATTCTGAAGCATTATTTGTTATGTAGTCTATATTATTGTAATAATTCCAATATTTTATATTATAGATATTTAGAAATGTTTTCTCAAAATAATCTAAAAAATTCAAAAATTGGGAACAGGTAGATTTATATCTCATGCATGTATTTTTAATTTTATTAAAAATATCAGGTATGTATTCAATATTAATAAAACATAAATTAGAAATGGCTTTATAATAAGTATTTAAAATATTATGATCTTTCACTTCCTTGTAACATAATTTATTTTTTTTTGTCATTAATAATCTTTTATAATGCCAAAAACAATATTTAATATTTATATTGAGAAAAATATTTTCCACAGCATTAGATATTCCTTTTTCAAAATCAAAATGAAAAATTTTTTCTGAGAAATTAATATTTGTATTATATTTAATTATACTTTTTTTTTATTTCATTAAATAATATTTCGTAAGTTGTTTGTTCTTTGTTTTTTAATATTGACATGGAAGTAGTGTAAAAACAATTTAATTCTGTAACATAAGTTCTGGTAATGAATACTTGATAACTATTAGTTGGAGCTATTAAAAATGTACCATCAGCAAATATATGTTTATTCTCCATAAATAATTTTGCTTGGAATGGTGATTGAAAAATTATTATATTAGAATTTTTGAATATCATAAAGTATTCACCTCTTATTGTTTTATAATATTCAGATACATTAGGAACTTCATCAAATGTTTTTACATTAGGAAATAATTGTTTGTTTTTATATCTTGTTATTTGGGATTTAATTGTTTTATATTCAGGGCATATATATCCTATTTCTTGAGAAATTTTATCAAATATGCGTTTTGATTTTATATCAGAAGGAATCAAACTTTTTTTTATTTCATCTTTAATTTTATGTTTTATTTATGATTTGGATGCATTAATTTCATTACCAGGATGATTATGGGAAGAATCATAATTTAAAACCTCTTTATTATCATTTAAAATAATAAAAGACTTACATTTATTTAATGTTTTATATTCTGTACATCTATATATTTTTGTATTATCTTTTTTTAATTTTGAAAAATTATATTTAAATTTTCGATCTATAATTATTTGCTCTTTTCCTCGATTTGTTTCACTTATATCAATTTTTAGATTTCCCTCCATCAAAATTTTTAATATAAATATTAATAAATATGAAATATTTATTTTTTATTTTTTATTTAATATGTATTTTCAATTTTTTTTAAAAATTACAGTTATAAATATAAATAAATATGAAAATATTTTATTTTATTTCAAGAAAATTACTAAAAAAATATTTATCTTTTTTTTTATTTTATTTTTTCATTATAAAATAAAATATTTATTTAATTATTATTTATTTATATAATAAAAAATTACAGTTATAAATATAAATAAATATGAAAATATTTTATTTTATTTCAAGAAAATTAGTAATAAAATATTTTATTTCAAGAAAATTAC
>JACVTC010000142.1:407500-470544 GCA_016946835.1 Neocallimastix lanati (nom. inval.)
ATTAAAATTAACTTTTTATATTAATATTTTTTCAATTATTATACTTATATATTATAATTATTGTAATAATTATTGCTATTTTATATTAAATATTATTCTAAAATTATTCTAAATAATTAGAATGTTTTCATTGTTACATAAATTATTAACTGCGGAACCATTATTATTAAATTCTACTCATCAGTTATCATTATATTCAAAAATAATTATTACTAATATATTTATTGCTAATAGTATTTGGAGAGCTGGTAAAAAAGAAACTATTATACGTTCAAAAGATATGGAATGTTTCTTAGATTACCTTAATTTACAAGATAAACTAGAAGATAAAAGTGAATGTATTATTGAAAGTCAATGCATTGAAGAAATTATGGAAAAAGAATTATTACCAATTTTAATTAGTTGCTTAGAAGATGATGATGTTAACACACGTGATAATGTATTAAAAATCTTTAATAAATTATTCCACAAAGATTACTGTAAAGCTTATAGTGGTAATTTATTATTATTATTATTATTATTATTATTATTATTATTATAATTATTATTATTATAATTATTATTATAATTATTATTATTATTATTATAATTATTATTATTATTATTATAATTATTATTGTTATAATTATTATTATTATTATTATTAATTTTATTATCATTATTTTATTATTATTTTAGCCGAAATTTTCAAAAAAATTTATCCAGAATTATTAAAAAGAATGGATGATGCTAGTGATGTAATTAGAAGTCATACTTCTAAAACTTTCCAATATCTTTTTGAATGTATTTCCCAGTGGCAAAATTATATTCAAAATGTTGAGATGGATTCAAGTGAAACATATATTGAAAAATCATTAGATGATGTTCATTATCAAATGATAATTAAGGGATTAGCTATTCATTTAGATGATTCTAATAATTTAATCCAAGTTAGTATATTTAATATATAATTTATTTAATAATATTTATTATTATTATTATTATTATTATTATTATTATTTATAACTATTTATAATGAATATTAACATATATTTATTTTTTCATATTATAACTTATAATTTTTTTTTTTTTTTTTTTTTTTTTTTTATTTTTATTTTTATTTTTATTTTTATTTTTATTTTTATTTTTATTTTTATTTTATTTTTATTTTTTTTTTTTTTTTTTTGAATAGAATGATGTATGTGACACATTAAAGAGCCTTGCTTTTGCTAGTCATACTTCTACTACAACATTATCAAAAATTCCATTAAAAACTATGATTATCGAATATCTTAATAGTGTTCGTAGTAAACACAGAAATAGTTACTTTATAGATTCTATTATTCAGTATATTCAAAATTTAAAATAAATATTTTATTATTTTATTAGATGTTACAATAATTTTTTAGTAATAAAATTTAATAAACAAAAATAATAATTAATGCAACCCCGAATAAAATAAAAAGATTAATGAAGTTATTCAATATATATATTTATTTATTAATTATTGCATTTATGCAATATTAATATTCATATGTTAAATAAATTTTATTATTATTTTTTTTATTATTATTTTTTCCTAAATAATAACAACATTAATTATAAAAACTATTTATTTTTTAAAAAAAAATAAAAAAAAAAAAAAAAAATACTATTAAAAAAAATAATAATAATAATATTATAATTTAAATACTTAGATTTTAACATTTAATATAGTTTTAAAAATATTACTAAAATAATTATAATTTAAAGAAACCCAAAGAAAAGTATTACAAGAATAATTTGTAATTTTTTTACTTTTATTTTTATTTTTATTTTTTTTTTTAATTTTTTTTTTTTATTTTTATTTTTATTTTTATTTTTTTTTTTTTTTTTTATTTTTTTTTTTATTTTTATTTTTATTTTAATTTTTATTTTAATTTTTATTTTTATTTTTATTTTTATTTTTATTTTTATTTTTATTTTTATTTTTATTTTTATTTTTATTTTTATTTTTATTTTTATTTTTATTTTTATTTTTATTTTTATTTTTATTTTTATTTTTATTTTTATTTTTATTTTTATTTTTATTTTTATTTTTATTTTTATTTTTATTTTTATTTTTATTTTTATTTTTATTTTTATTTTTATTTTTATTTTATTTTATTTATTTATTTTATATACTTGTACTTTTCTTATATAATATTCTACTATTTATTTTATTTTATTTAATCTGTACTTTTCTTATTTAATATTCTACTATTTATTTTATTTTATTTTATTTTATTTTATTTTATTTTATATACTTGTACTTTTATATTATTACATTCAATATCTATTTTATTTTATTTTATTTTATTCAATTTGTAATTTGTATTTATATTTCAGATATTTATTACATTTTATTCAATTTGTAATTTATATTTCAACTATTTATTTTATTTTATTTTTTTCTTTTTTTTAGTTTGAACATTAAAAAATTTTTTTAAAATAAGACTATTAATATTCAATAATGTACAAAAGATTTTTTAATGAGAAGTTCATTTAATATTAAATTTAATACAAAATACTTATTATTATTTAAAATAATAAATTTAATTAAATTCAAATGTTTTTTTTTTTTTTTTTTTTTTTTACTATTATTTTATTTATTCAAGTGTGTACCGACTTTGGTTTCAGCCCCCCCCCCCTCGGGAGCAATGGGAATATTGAAGTAGTTACATACTTCCATAAAGGCAGAATTGTCACTACTGGATGATCTTACTATTTTGGAATTTTTCTAGTACTTCTCCAGTTCATAACTTCCCTTTGAAGTGAGGTCACAATAACCTAACCCATGAGTATTCCTACTAGCTCCCCTAGTAAATGCGTAAATATCGGAAACATTACAATATAATAGAATATATCTTAAATATACAGTATTAGAGCAATCCTGTAACCCTAAACACTATATTCTGTAAAAACCTCTTGTGAGGAAAACCTGAAAAATGGTCATAGCATATAAGCGAACCAGGATAGAACCTAGTTCTATTTCAATTTTTAATAAAAAATGAATTCAAAAAACTTATTTTAATCAAATTGAATTAAATTTTATTTCTTTTCTTATATTAAACTAATTAAAATTATTTTTAATTAAATCAAAATTACTTAAAGTTATATATTATTCTTTAATGCTTAAACGAACTTTATAAATGTTATATTTATATTCAAACTATAAATCAACTAGAAAGTATAAAATGGAAGAATAATTTTCTCGTGACAATATATATGCATAATAATAATAATAATAAAAAAAAAATATATATATATATATATATATATTATATATAAAATAAATAAATAAATCAATAAAATACATCTTAAATTTGAAAACTTCTTTTAACCATATCATAAGAAATGGTGGAAATATTGTGGAAGTCTAACATGCTATATTGAATATTTAATTAAACTTCCTGAAAAAAAGTGTTTTTTCAAATTCTTTTGTTAGTAATTGGAAACTATTTGTTGAATAAAATAATGACTTCAAAAGGTACTCCCTTGCTTATTGTTTCAAATTATATTATAGTGCAATCTATTCCCATACTATTCCCGAAGTAATAGCTTTAGAAAAAACTATTAATGATAATTTGTAATACGGTTTTATTGTTCCATCAAAATCCTCAGCTGGTTATCAAATTTTATTTGCTCCAAAAGATAATGGTGAGTTACAAATGTGTATTGATTTTAGGAAACTTAACGAAATCACCAATGGAGACAGTTATTTGATGCCTTTAGCAACTGTCATTTTTAATAAAACTCCTGGCCATATGTATTATTCAAAGATTGAAATCTGCTTACTTCCAAATTCGAATCAAGCCGGGAGATGAATACAAAACAGCTTTTGTATGTAATCTAGAACATTTTGAATTTAAGGTTATGCCTTTCGGTTTCAAGAGTGTTCCTACCTGTTTTCAATGAATGATTGATAATTCATTAAGAAAGTTCAATCGTTTCTTGGCCTTGCCAATTTCTACAAATGTTTTATAAAAATTTTGCTAAAATTGCATATCCTATTAATAAACTTACAAGAAAAAACGTTCCTTTTGTATTAACAAAAGAAGCTAATAACTCCTTTGAACTTCTTAATATTTCTTTTAATTCTGCTCCCATTTTTATTTCCGCTGAACCAAATTCTCAATTTATTGTTGAAACGAATGCAAGTAATTTTGCGCTTGGATGTATTTTATCCCAAGTTAGTTCTAAATATAATAAACTTCATCCAATTACTTTCTATTCAAGAGCTTTTACCTCAGTTGAATTACCCAATTTATGATAAAGAGTTAATTGCTATTAAGACTACTTTTGAAGCTTGGAGGTACTATTTAGAAGTTGCTGATGCTAAGAAAACAATTAAAGTTCTTTCGGATCATAGAAACCCACTGTACTGCAGGAATTTGGACGATACTCAATTTGAAAGTCAAATCGTGTAAAGAACATTGACTATCTAATTAAATTTTATGATAGTCGTTCGGGTTTCTTAAAGCCGAATGTTTTATCTCGAAGACTAGATATGATAATCATGAACCTGCTAAACCTTACCAAGTTGAAACCCAAAAAATTTTGTTTTTTTTTTCAAGAATCTCCCTTCTCTCTTCCAACAGTATGTCTTGTACGATTGAATTATGAAGATGACTCATTTTTTACCCTTCAAATCAATTCCTTCTGTTGAGGCTTGTGCTGAACAATTTCTTAATTCCATTTTCAAACTTCATGGTCTTCTAAAGCAAGAGGGTAGATAAAAATATGAGTGATATATTTAAACTAAACAAAAGATATTATAAAAACAGAAAATATTAATTTTGTGATTTAAAGTGTATAATTAAAATAAAATCCAAAAATATCTAATTTATGAATATTAATATATTTACAAAGAAAAGTGAGTAATTCACCTAAAAACGTATTATATCTTATGATACGTGACTCGTAGAAATATTATAATTTAGTAAAATATTATAGTTGAATTATATATAATAGTATGATTGGCTATTTAATAATTTAATATATATTTATAATAAATATATATTTATTATAATAATGGGATTCTTGAAAATATTATAAATAATAGAGAGAAATGTAGAATCCACAAAGTAGTTCATACGAATAGAATTATAATTTATAATAATAATAATAATAATTAAATATATAAATATACTGACGAAATGTATTAATTAGTGATGATAATTCATAATTATAATAATATAAATCACTAATATTAAGAGTTTATAATTATATTTGATGAATATAATGCATAATAATTGTATAATAAATAAATTAATAAAGAAATAAAATAACAAATCATTTAAATAGTTTAATATAGAATATTATTATTTAGTGTCATTATTATTATATATTATTTTATCAACTTTCCCTACTATTATGCCTAATTATAAATAAAATATTTAGATACCTTATAAAATATTTCATTAATGCTTTAAATATCGTCTTTTAATTCTTATAAATTTATAATTAAATATTTTTTTAATTCTTTTATACCATAATTATATAATTAAAATTGTTTGAATAATTATTTAAACTTTAAATTATTGAATGTATTGAAATTTCTTAAGAAAAATATTTTTTATTTATTGTTATAATAATATAATAATTAATTTTTTTTATTTTCATTTAATATATTAAAATTTCTTAAAAGTAATTTTATTTATTTTTTTTTATTATTATTTTATTTTATTTATTTTTTTTTATTCATTTATTCATGATAATTCATTTTAACTGTTTGAAATATGTTAATAAAGGAAAATATTATTTATAATTATTGATTTAATTTTAAGAAATTATAAGTTGGCAATATGGTGGCAAAGTATACTTTCAATGATTAAACGAAGAAAAAAAAGAAAAAAAAATAAAAAATTGAATACTTTTATTATTATATTTAAATGAAATATGTTAATAAAGGAAAATATTATTTATAATTATTGATTTAATTTTAAGAAATTATAAGTTGGCAATATGGTGGCAAAGTATACTTTCAATGATTAAACGAAGAAAAAAAAGAAAAAAAAATAAAAAATTGAATACTTTTATTATTATATTTAAATAAGTAATATTTTAATTTTTATATGTTTTTATATTTTTTTCATAAATTTAAAGTTTTATTGGCCAAACTCAATATATTAATAAGTATTTGTTTTATTAAAATAAGTATTTTTTTTTTTTTTTTTTTTTTTTACAAAACAATGGTTTTATTAAATATAAAATAAGTTTTTTTTTTTTAAATAAATAAAAAAATATTATTCTTTTAATATCCTTTGATATTAATATAAAAAAAAAAAAAAAATTAAAAATATATAAATATTATTATTAAGTTTTTATTTTATTCTATAATAATTTTTTATATTAATTTAACTTTTAAAAATAATAAATATTTATTATTTTTCTTTAAAAAAAATAATTATTTTTTTCTTTTAAATTTTAATTTTAATATATAATTTAATTATTTTACATTTGATATTTCCATTATAATTTAAAGAAATTTAAAATTATTACTTTTTCTTTATTTTTATTTTTAATTTACCTTTATTATTATTTATAAAATATATATATAAAAAAAAATTATTATTATAATATATATATAAATATTATTAATATATATATAAAAATACAATAATTACAGATGAATAATTTTTAATACCTTTTGTTATAAATATAAGCATATTTTTAATTTTTTAATTTTTTATTTTTTTATTTTTTTTTATTTTTTTTATTTTTTATAAATTATATTAAGTATTTATTATAAAGTGATTGTTTTATTTTAAAATCTTTAATTTTACTTTCATTAATTAAACTTTAAAAAAAAAAATAATAATAATAAATCTTTTTTTTTTTTTTTTTTTTTTTTTTTTTTTTTTTTTCAATTAATAATTTTTATAAATATATAATGCAATTATTTAATATTTTTATATATCCATTTCTTTTATATAATTAAAAAAAATATTATTTCTTTTATTTTTATTTTTATAAATGAAAAAAAAAAAAGTATTGATCTTTAATGTAGACTTATTGAGTAGCACATTGAACTTCTGGTCCTTGATCATTATCCATTCTATCTCTACTTGAATAGGAACTGTCTCTTCTGGTTGTATCAATTTCACTTAAAGTAACATCTTCAATATCTGCATTCTTTGGAAGTTTATTTTGTTTACGAGGTGGTAATGCTTGCTCTAATAGAGAAGCCTTTTCTGGAGTATACCATTTAGCATCTGGGAATTCAACTTCAAAGTTGATAATAAGATTTCCCTTATCAAATGGTCTTCTATATGTTGGCATACCTTCACCAATAATGCATTTGGATTCACCATTCTTAATAATTTCACCTGGTATTATAGTGACCTTTAAGTATCTGTCATCAAGATGTTTAATTGAAAATTCACCACCAGTTAAAGCAGTTAAAAGATCAATCTTGGCTTCATAGTACAAATCATTACCTTTTCTTTTGAATCTTGGATGTTCTCTTTCTTCTAAGATAATGTGAATATCACCTGGAGTGATTCCTGGTTGTTGGTCAGCTTCTCCAGTGAAAGTAATCTTTTGTTGGTCTACCATACCTTTATCAACGTAAACTTCAAGGATCTTTATATGTCAAATTTTTTTTTTCATTTAATGATTTAATTTTTTTTTTTGTTTTTATTATTTGAAATCATTATTATTTTATTATTATTATAACAAAATCAAAATAGAAAATAATATAAAATAAAATATAAATTTAAATTAATTTTACATTAATAAATTAAAATTTAATATAAAAATTAAAAATCCCAATTATATAATTTATATTAAAATATTTTTAATATAAATAAAAATTTAATATTTTTTTATATACTAACCTTCTTTTCCTTGACAATCTTTTTACCTTTACAGACTTTACAACGGTCTTTTTCTTTGAATATAGAACCTTCACCATTACATTCTGGACATGTTTGTTGCATTTGTTGAATCATTGGACCAATTCTACGAACAACAAGCTTTATACCAGTACCATCACAAGCAGTACACTTTTTAACAGTTCCTTCTTTTCCTCCTCTACCTTCACAACTACTACAAATAACATTCTTTAAGAGAGATAATTTTTTTGTAGTACCATTATATAATTCTTCTAAAGAAACCTTAATAGTGTGAACCATATCCTTTCCTTTTTGTGGTCCAGAACGTCTTTGACGACCAAAACCAAATGAATCTCCGAAGAATTGACTGAAAATATCTTCTGCTCCCATACCACCCATGGCATCACCATTAAGGCCTTCCTCACCAACTTTGTAGTAATTTTTTAAATTTTAATTATATATTTTTATAAATAAAAAATAAAATAAAATTTTATTCGAATTACATAAATAATAAAATAATGATTTTTATTACATATTATAGTATAATTTAATTAATGTTATAAACATATTAAAAAATAAAATTATAAATAAATATAAATCCATAATTTTTTCTTTATATATATTATAAAAAAATATTTACATCTATCATATGTAGCACGTTTTTCGCTATCTGAAAGAATTTCATAAGCATGAGAAATATCCTTAAATTTATCACCAGCATTTGGGTTCTATCATTTTTATGTATATTTTTTAAAGTTAGTTTTAAAATATATAAATTTTAATTTTCATTTAATATTAAACATTTATATATAAATTATGTTTTTATTAATAAAATAAAATTATAATGTTTTTTATTAATAATATATATATAATTTATTATTATTATTTTATATATAATTTCTATTATTCATTTACTAATTTCAATTATTATATTACTTTTATACAATTATTAATTTCAAAATATAATTTTTTAATTCATTTTATTACAAAAGTTTAGATTTATTCTATAATAACCTTATCTGGGTGATATTTTAAAGCTAATTTTCTGTAGGCCTTTTTAAGTTCATTTTCAGTTGCATCTGGTGAAACGCCTAAAGTATCATAAAGCTTAGTATCCTTAACCATTTTATGTATTTTTTATTTTTATTAATAAAATTGTAAAAATCGAATTTAAGAAAAAAAAAAAAAAATTATTACTATTATTATTATTATTATTTTTTTTTTTTTTTATTTTAATAAAATTTAAAAAAGTGCAAGTTTTTAAAAAAAAAAAAAAATTACATTTATAAAAATTATATTAAAGTTGTAATCCAATATTTTGAGTTTTTATATTGATTAATTCTATTTTAATTTATTAAAAGTATTCATTAATATATTAGAAAATCAGATTTAAAAATTAAATAAATAAATAAATAATAATAAAATAAATAATAATAACAAATGAATAATAAACTAAATTATTTGAAATAATTAAAAATTTACAAATAATCCATAAATAATTAATAAAGAAATTATTAGTACACTACCAAAAATAATAATTATTATTAATAATAATTAATAATAAAAAATAATAATTAATAAATCATAATAAATAATAATTAATAATAGTATAAAAAAATAATAATATAATAATAATTATTGTAATTATATATATTAATTTGATATTTAAATATATGGAAATTGTATGGAACTAGACAAAATAAAAATATCCTTAAACAATGGATATAAAATATAATTTAATATATATAAATTATATATAATTTATATTTTTCAAATTATTTTTAAGGATTAATGAAATATTGTAAAATCAGTTAAAAAAAGTATATTTATATTATTAATATATAATATATATTAATAATATAAAAATATACTTTTTTTCAATAATAAACATAAATTTATGTAAAACTTTATCTATTTTATATTCTCATTTTTTTTTAATTAAAATTTTGATATTTAAATGGATAAGATATCTACATACCAATCATAATAGGAAAAAAAAATATTATAATATTTTATTGCCTAAATATTTGCACCTGGATATACGTGATTTAGTCATATATTTTAAACTTTAAAATATTGAAATTTTTAGTTTAAAGAGAAAAAGTAATTTTTGTACCTTCTTTTTTACATAGCCCCTTTTCATAGAAAAAATATATTTATAGAAATTTTTTAAAATTAACAATTAATATAAAAGAACATATTATTAAATAGAAAATAGAACAAAATACTAAAGCTCATGTTGATAAATAGAATATAAAACAAAATACTAAATAATATATTGTTAAATAGGATATAAAATAAAATACAACTATATTAAATGAGTAAAATGCAAATAAAAAAGGTTTTATTATTGATAGACATATAGACATTTATAAGAATATATAATAATAAATATATGTAAAAATACTATAAAATCGAAATATCATGTGAAGTGATAATGATTATTTTATGTATATTTAATTTTGACATTTTGTGGAGTAATTAATTTTTTTTTTTGAATAGTATATATTATATTTATATATTAAATATTAATATTTAAATATAATACACTAATATTTTTAACTTTTTTATTATTGAATATATTAAAATACTTCTTATTTAATAAAACAGTATATTTTAAAAAATTAATAATTAATGCTATTTTCAAAAAAAAAAAAAAAAAAAAAATTAGTTTAGAATTGGTATTAATATTTTTCTACAATTTTTCAAAGCAACATGCTAAATATTTTTCCACAGACTATTTACTACATAATACTATTTAAATAAATTATTAAACCAACAATATATTTTTATTATATTTTCTTTAATTTTGAAAAAACATTTTTTTTATAATCAATATCATTTATATACATTAATATATATATATATAATATTCTATTTCAATAATAATTTATTATAATATTGTTATAAATATTATAATTATTAATATAATAATAATCTTTATTATTATTATTATTATTATGTTAATGATAATTAATGATAATCATAATAATAATAAAGATTTAGATAGTATTAAAAAAAATTAATAAATAAAAATAAATTATCAATATTTTTATGTAATCTAGCAATTAAATAAATAATTATATTTAAAATATATATTAAATAACTTTTTTTTTAAAAGGTATTCATGTCATATTTTTTATGTCAATTAATGTAACAATTTTTAAAAATAATAAAAATTTATATCATTAATTTGATAATAGCTAATAATTCTTTTGTTTGATTATTATTAATTAGTTTTCCAAAATCTTCTTTTGTAATAATATCTTTATTTTTCTAAAAAATATAAAAATATATTATTATATATAAATATTTTAAGAAATAATTATATTATTACTATATAAATATTAGATAAATATTAGCATTTATTAATATTATATTTACCAAATTTATAGATAAAAGAATCTTTTATATAATTTAATTTTTTATATTAATATTATTTAATATTTAGATATATATTATTTTATTAGTATTTATATTTATTTATTTATTATAATAATAAAATATAATAATTATAATAAAATTAAAATTTTTAAATGATTATAAATTTAATATATCTATTTTTAATGAAGATGTTTTTAATATAAAATGTTTATAATAAACTAAATTTAATTGTCTTAAATTTTGATATATTAAATTCATTATATTTATATATGTAAATTTTTTTTTTTATTTTTGATATCAAAGCATACCGAATTCACTCTTTTATCAACAGTATTATCAAGCAAAGATTCGACTTCTTTATCTCCCAACATTTTATAAATAGCACTTACAAAATTATAAAGTTCATTTTTGCTGATAATTCCATCATTATCTGTATCAAAAAAACGGAATATCCCTTTTAACATATTAATTGTTGTTATTAATTTAAATATCATTAAATACAAATGATTTATATTATTATGTTAAAAAAAAATTAAAACAATTAATAAAATAGTTTTTAATTTATAATATAAAATATAATTTTTTTTATAAAAAATAAAATTGCGATAAAAATTGTGTTATATAATACTAAATAATATAATGTGAAATAAAAATAAAATGAAATTTAATTACAATCAATTTTTTCAGTGGAATTCCTTTTACAAACATCTAATGTTATTATAAAATCATCAAATGTAATTGACCCATCATTATTCAAATCAATAGCTTTATATGCTATATCAACAAAATTTTTAGGATCACCCCCAGGAAATACTCCATAATACATTTCTAATAATTGTTCTTTACTGATACAACCTTCGGGACATGATTTATAAAAACATTTATACCTAAGCATATATTAGTATATTAGTTAATACATATATATATATATATATATAAATTCATTGTTTTATGAATTTACCATTGATAAATTTCTTTTTTCGTAACTATAATTTTTCATAATTTAATTTATATTATTATTAATTACAAAAAAAAGAAGTATTAATAATATTTGTGGATTTCAATATAAAAATTAAAAAATATAAAAAAAAAAAAGAAATTAATTGAGAAAATTGAAATAATATATATTTATAATTTTAACAAATTTTCTAAAAAGTATATAATATTTACAGCTTGTTTTCTTTAAAAATTTTGCACAGTCTTCACTACTGATTTTACTGTTAACTTTTCCCATTTTTGTTTCTATTTCTCCTTATTTTTTTTTTTTTTTTTTTTTTTTTTTTATATTAAAAATTGAAAAATAAATTTCTTTTATTAAGAATTAAGAATATTTTTTTTGCTTTACTATATTATTTCTTTTTTATTTTTTTAACTATTAATACTTTTTTCTTGTAATGATATATTTATATTTTGGAATAAATATGAAAATAAGTGAAATTAATATTGAAGTAATTCGTTCATTTTAAAAAAAAAAAAAATATTACATAATGTTATTATATATTAATATAAATAATATTTAAATATAATTAAAAATACATATAAATTGTTTAACATTAGTCATAAAAAGTAAAAATTGAAATATATGAAAATATTATACTTTTTTCTTCTATATAAAAATAAGATTCATTAATAATAATTATAAATAATATCAAAACTTTTATTGTATATGTAATTTTATTTTTTTATAAATAATTAATACCATTAATCAAATTAAGATTTACTAATATGACTGCTTTAAAAATAAAAAACTTTAAATTTTATTTTTTTAAAAATATATAATTAATACCATTAATCAATTTAAGATTTATTAATATATCTGTTTTAAAAATAAAAAACTTTAAATTAAGTATAAAAATATATTTTATTTTACGATAAAGACCATTTATCACGTGTACGTATTGTATTACCTATTTTATACATTAATTTAATTTTACATATCAATTTTATATTAATATATATATATTTATAAAAATTTATATATATATATTTTTTAGATTATTTTAATTCTTTTTAATTAATCTACAATTCAGAATTTATTTGAAATCTCTTTAGAAATCTGATAAGAGTAATTATATAAGCTTAATAAAATAAGATTTACAAATAAATTTCAAATTATTCAAATATATAAAAAAGAAAAATTATCATATAAAGATAAATTAATTTAAAATGTAATTAAAAAAGGTTTTTTTTTTTTTTTTTTTTTTTTTTTTTTTTTTTTTTTTTTTTTTTTTTATTTTATTTTATAATAAATTATATCAAAACATTAGTTATAAAGATATTTTTTATAATGATTATAATTAGTATTTCAATTAATGTTACTTATTTAATATGACTATTAAATTGAATGATTAATTCAACAATAATGAAAAATAACTAAATTTCAATATAAACATATTTTTTTTTTTAAAATTTTATAAAATATTAAATTTATATGAATGGGTTATTAATCTATTTTTTATAATGTTTATATTTAGTAAGTTAATTAATGTTATTTATTAAATATAACAAATTAAAAATAAATGAATAGTTCAACAATAATGAAAATACCTAGACTTCAATATAAATAATATATATTTTTTAAAAAAAATTTGATACAATATTAAATTTATATGAATGGATTATTAATCAAATTTGTTATTTTTTTTAACATTTTTAATTTAATAATTATTTCAATCGATATAAAGGTCAGAGTATTGGGTATCCAACAAAAAATATTACTGTAAATATTGTAAGATTTATATCACAGATAATAAGATAGTAAGTTTTTTTTTTTTTTTTTTTTTTTTTAATTTTTTAAATTATAATGTTAATGTTAAAAATTAATTATTTTCTTTTTTTTTTTTTTTTTTTTTTTTTAAAAAATATATGTACATTTAAATTTTGAAGAGTAGACAAAATCACGACAATGGAAGAAAACATAAAGAAATAGTGCAAATGTATATTAGAGATGTACAGAAAAGAAAAAAAGAAGAGGAAAAAGAAGCTGAAGAAACTAAAAAGATATTACAACAAATTGACAAAGTAATTGCTTTCAATAAATAATAAATAATAAATATAAAATTTCATAATATATATCTTTTTTGTAATAAATATAAAGAAATTGTAATATTAATGTTAAAATTAATATAATATTAAAATTTCATAAATTTATATTTATATATTATTAAATTGAAATATTGATACTAATATTATTAAAATAATATTGAAAATTTTGAATTTTTTTATAATAATATATATAAATAGGCAGCATATAAGCAATATTCTCAAGATTGTCTTACTAATGAGAACTTATCAAAAAAAGATTTAAAAGTTAATTTTTCGTATTATAGTACAAATGAAAAGGATATTAATGCAGAGTTAGCAAAAAAAAAATCGGAAGAGGAAGAAAAAACAAAAAAGGAAAAGGATAAACCAGTTATTGATAAAAATACAGGTATTGGCCAATGGGAAGTTGTGGAACCTGAAGAAAGTGTTGAAGATCCACCTGCAATAACATTTAAGACTGATAGTAGACAAGAGGATGAAGATAAAAATGTATTTCATGCGAAAGAATCTTCTTACAATTCTAGTATACAAGTTATTTATGATGAAGAAAAGGATATTGATAATTTAAATAATTTTAAAATTGAAGAAAAAAAATTAGTTATTGAATCAACAGATGATGATGACGGCAATAAGGATAAACCAGTTCTTTTTAAAAAGAGAAAGGCAGGAAGAAAAGATAAGAAGAAAAATACTAGAATCAAGCTTGACTAATTCATTATATTATTTTAATAATTTTGATATTTTTAATGTAACATCTATTTATAATCATTGTTCATTTATATTAATCATAGATAAAGCAATAGAGCTTTTATATCACTTCTATATTTATAAAATTCATAATTTATTTAATTTAAATATTTAATTTGAATTCAATATTAAAAAATTAATTTATTTTATTTATTCCTAATAATATCTATTTTTATATTTAGTTTTTAAAATAAAAAAAAAAAAAAAAAAGCATATAAAAATTATTATGTACAAGATAAGAAATAGAAAAAAAAATATATATATATATATATAAATATAAAATAAAATAAAATAAAATAAAATATCAGTATAATGCATAAAAGAGTAATAGAATTGTAATTTCTTATAATTCTTAAAATAAAAATAATACATTTGTGTATTTAATTTTTTGTTGAGTTATAATGGATTAAAAGTATTGATATATATATATATATATTAATCACTATATTTAATAAACTTTACAATCAAATTTTTAAAATTCATATTATAAAATAAAATTTCTGAAATGTTAACCTTTAATTAAAGTTTATTCTTACTATTAAAAAAAAAAAAAATTATATTTAAAAAAAATTTTTTTTTAAATTAAAATTTTAATTATTAAATTTATTATGTAAAAGGTTTTAAAAAAAATGAATTATAAATAATAACTTAAAATAAAAACAAACATTTTTTTTTTTACAATTTACAAATTATTTTTAAAAATAAGTTAAGAAATATAAGATATATATATTATAATTTATTTGATTGTATTTTATTATACTTTACTTTTTTTATTTTTTTTAAAAAAAAGTTACAGTATATTCAAAATAATATTATATATATATAGATAAATAAATAAACATAAAGTTATAAATAGAAATTTTCATATTATATAAAAGCGCAGTAATTTTAAATATAATTTGTTTATATAATTAATATTCAAAGTAATATAATATATTTTTACATATTATTGGTAAATATTATAATAAATATTAGTCTTTATTTTATTATAAAAAAAATGAGTCAAAACGCTGAAGAAAATGAAAGTTACATACAAGTTGCAATTCGTGTATGTTTAAAATAATAATATTCATTATTAAAATAATGAAAAATAATAATTGTAAATATAGTTAATTAATGATGTTAATATTTAATTATACATATTACGACATAAATTAAATATAGATTAAACCATTAGATGATATCAGAAAAAAGACATGTCTTCAATATATACCTGATTCAAATCAAATAGTAATTGATAAAGAATATAATACAGATAATTCGAAAAAGTCATTTTCATTCGATTATATATTTGGACCATCTACTACTCAAGAATCAATTTATAATCAAATATGTCCTCCCTTAATTAATCATTTTT
The DNA here is from genome assembly GCA_016946835.1 of Neocallimastix lanati (nom. inval.). Lineage (NCBI taxonomy): Eukaryota > Fungi > Neocallimastigomycota > Neocallimastigomycetes > Neocallimastigales > Neocallimastigaceae > Neocallimastix > Neocallimastix lanati (nom. inval.). Next base: position 423,869 of record JACVTC010000142.1, read on the forward strand.
TGGATGGTATTAATATCACAGTATTAGCATATGGTCAAACTGGTTCAGGAAAAACATATACTATGGGAAGTGAAATATCGTCTTTAAATTCAGAAGAAAGTGTTGGTATTATTCCTCGTGTTATTCAAGGATTATATAATGGAATTGAGGTAAATTAGTTATAATTGTACATATGTACATCAAAAAATATATTTATTATATAATAATTATTTCAATTCTTATTTTATTTTTTTCTATTATTATTTTTTTATATCTTAAATATTATGTAAAAAATATATATAATATATATATATTTTCCTCACTATAGAAAAAACAAAAGGAAAATAGTGAAATAGAATATGTAGTTAAAATAACTTTTATAGAAATATATCAAGAACAATTAAGAGATTTGTTACATCCAGATACATTAAGTAAAGATATTAATATATGGGAAAATAATAATACTATTACCATATCCGGTGTTCAAGAAGAAACTGCCAATAATTTAGATGAAATATTGAAGTAGGATAAATTTCTATATAAAATGTTCAAAAAACAAAAACAAAATAATAATAATAATAATAATAATAATAATAATAATAATAATAATAATAATAATAATAATAATAATAATAATAATAATAATAAAATGATAATGAAAGGATTAAACTAATGAATAAAATTTTTAATAAAAAATTTTATATACAATTACTATTATAAATTTAATTACAACTCATAAAAAATATAATTATCCAAATATATTATAAATAAAAAAAATTTAAGTTTTATTGAACAAGGAACTGTAGCAAGAACAACAGGAACAACTAATGTACATTTACATTCTAGTCGATCACATGCAATTTTTACTATTCTTTTAGAACAATATTTAAAGCAACCTCCAAAAGAAAATAAGTATAACGGATTTGAAAGCATTAATAATTCACAAAATTCATCATTAATAAGGATGTCAAAGTTTCATCTAGTTGATTTAGCAGGTAATTATTGAGAATTAATAAATAATAAAAAAAAAAATAAATAAAATAATATATTAGTATATAAGTTAAAATAACTTTTAAAAAAAAAATTTTTTTTTTTAAAATATGATTAATTTATTATGATACATAACCAATAATAATTATAATTATTATATAATCAATAAAGGATCAGAGAGAGTAAAGAAAACAGGAGCAGAAGGAATACGATTTAAAGAATCAGTAAAAGTAATAAAAGATAGTATAATAAAAAATTATTTATAAAAATAAAAAATTGATTTTGTTATTAAACATGAAAATTATTATAATTATTCCAATTTTTTCCTCATAAAAAAAAAAAGATAAATTCAGGATTATTAGCATTAGGAAATGTTATTAGTGCATTATCAATGGATACAAATAATAATAATAATAATAATAATAATAATAATAATAATAATGAAAAACATATACCATATAGAGATTCAAAATTAACACGTTTACTTCAAGATTCATTGGGAGGAAACAGCAAAGTATAAATCATATATAAATATGCATAATAATATTATGATATTATTTTAAACTATTTATAATTATTTTATTTTTCTTTTTTAAAATTTACATTTATTTTATTAAAGACTATTATGATTGCATGCGTTAGGTATAAATTAATTTAATTATAGTTAATTATTAAATATTTTTTTATATAATTTATATTATAAAAATTACTAATAATTAATTTTTTAATATATTATTAATTATATTGAAATTATTCAATTATTCTATATATAAACTTGAATATTTGAAATAATAATTAAAATAATAATAATAATAATAATAATAATAATAATAATAATAATAATAATAATAATAATAATAATAATAATAATAATAATAATAATAATAATAATAATAATAATAATAATAATAATAATAATAATAATAATAATAATAATAATAATAATAATAATAATAATAATAATAATAATAATAATAATAATAATAATAATAATAATAATAATAATAATAATAATAATAATAAATTCAGTTCAGCATATGAAAATCGTGATGAATCATTAAATACATTAAAGTAATTGATTTTTTTAAATTTATATATTAGAATTATAACATTTACATATTTATTTAAAAAGTTAACATATGTGTATTTAAATTTTTTGATTATATATATATAAAGATATGCCCAGCGAGCTCGAAAAATAAAGAATAAACCAATTATTAATAATATAAACCTACAAGTAACAATAGAAATCAATATTAAGAAATATAATATCAATTTTTTTTAATTAAATTTCAATATTATTAATAATAATTAATACATTTAATGATATTATAAGGCATTGAAAATATTAACTATGAAACAAAAAATAGAAGAATTAGAAAGTAAATTGGATCAATCCAATAATGAAAATAATAATAAATTTAATTCAAACTTTAATATAAATGAAGAATATGATGATGAAGAATGGTTGGAATTCTTTATAAATGAATTTAAAAATAGGGCAGCTAAAGGATCAAGTAATATATTTATAATTTTATTTTATTTTATTTTATTTTATTTTATTTTATTTTATTTTATTTTATTTTATTTTATTTTATTTTATTTTATTTTATTTTATTTTATTTATTTATTTTATTTTATTTTATTTTATTTTATTTTATTTTATTTTATTTTATTTTATTTTATTTTATTTTATTTTATTTTATTTTATTTTATTTTATTTTATTTTATTTTATTTTATTTTATTTTATTTTATTTTATTTTATTTTATTTTATTTTATTTTATTTTATTTTATTTTATTTTATTTTATTTTATTTTATTTTATTTTATTTTATTTTATTTATTATTATTATTATTTTTTATCATATATGTTAATTTATTGTTATCATATATATAAATTATTGTATTTCACTAAAAATATTTTTAATAAAAGATGCCATTAAAGAATTAAATGATTTAAAAGAAGAGAATGAAAAAATTTTGAATGAATTAAATCAAATTAAGGAAGAGAATGAAGTAAATTAGTTATTAAAATTTTTTTAAAAAAAAAATATTGAAAAAATAAATAATTAATAATAAGTCATATTTCTTTTAATAAATTTAATTTATAATACAATATTTTTTATAAAAAAAAAGTTAAGAAATCAAAATAAAGAAAAAATAAAAGAAGAAAATATTAATCTTAATAAAGAAATTGAAATTCTCAATTATCACAATAACGAGATGATTGCTGATTTAAATAATATTTCATATTATTCAAATTTACTTGCTAATAATATTTTATTGTCAGCTGAGCAAAGAAACCATTTTAATACCATTGTATCAAAATGGATAAATTTTGAAAATAATAATCATTTATTGTAATCAAATAAATTATTTTTATAAAAATTAAAATATTAGATAATTATATATATAATAAATAAAAAATAAAAGTCTTTTAATATATATTAAAAGGAATTTATATATTTATTTTATTAAAATGAATTTAAATTATTAACAATTAATTAAAGAAATGAAAATCAAATTAATGAATATGACTATAACGAAAATATTGAAGTGGTAAGTTGAAATGAATATACTAATTTATTATAGAACCAAATATCTTTAAAAGATATCTATTTTTAAAAAATAATATTTATAATAATAATAATAGTAGTAGTTCTATTATAAATAATAATAATAATAATAATAATAATAATAATAATAATAATAATAATAATTATAATTATAATTATAATTATAAATGTAATATAATTATTTACATTTAAAAAAAGCCACCAAATACAGCTCAATCAATTAAAAACGAGTAAAAATAATATATAATTATAAATTTGTTAAATAATTTTTATGAGAAGTAATATCTAATAAATATGCTTTTTCTTTTATAATAAAAATCTTATTATTATTTTTTTAATAATGCGTAGTATTAATAATGATATTAGTGAAAAAAATCTACGATTAATTGAAACTCAAAGGATTAGAATTAAAAAATTAGAAGAAGAAGCAGAGCAAGATAATCAAATGTTAGATCAATATAAGAGTGATATTAAAGATTTACAAGAAAAATTGACGCTAACTTCAAAATCAATAGAAATTAATGATGAAAAAATAAAGGAATTAGAAAAGTACTAAATCAAAAATTTAAATTTTCAATAATTTTCAATATAATATATATATATATATGTTTTTATTTTTAAATAATAAATTTACTGCATAGTAATAATTCTATATTTATTATTATAACATAATAATATTTACATATATATTATTATTATATAGAATAAGATCAGAATTGGAAATAGAAAACGAAAGTTTAAAAGATAATAATAATATACTTCAAGAAAAAATATATTCTGTTGAATCAATGGTATATAACTTTTAAATATCAAATTTAAAATAATATGATAATAACATAACTTTCAAATATTAAACAATATTAAATTTTATTATATAAATATATATTTATATATATAAGATATCAAAATCGTCAGCAAAAACAAAAAATAATAATAATGAGAATGAGAATGAAAAGTCCTTAAATAAAGAGTAATATATTTAAATTTTATAATAGTAGTAATATTAACTCTTTCATGTCTAATTTTATATTAAAATTTATATAATTTATATTTATAATATATAAAAAAATTTAAATAGTAATGAAAATCAAGAAGAATCGGGTGAGGCTCCTCTAAAAGAAGGAATTATGTTAGAATTGGATATGGCTATTAAAGCAAAAGTTGAATTAACTAGAGAGTTAACAAAAATTAATAAGGAGTAAGTATTTTATTAATATAAAATTTATTTAAATTATTTTTTAATTATTAATCTATATATAATTCTTCTTCATCTAATTATTATTATTATTTTTGTAATTGTTATTTTAATTATTATTATTATATTTTTAAAAAAAAAATAATAGATTTGAAAAATCAAAACATTATATGTCTAATGAAATTCAAAAATTAGAACGTGAATTAGAAAATGCTAAAGGAGAATTAATCAAAGTCCAAAATCAAAGTCAGGATAAAGATAATGTATTAATTTGTAGTATTAATAAATACATTGTTTTAATATTCATTTTTATATATATATCATTAATATATTTATTATAAATTCTAAAATCTAAATTTATTTAGCAAAGAGATAAGATGAAAGAAGAATACGAAAAGAAATTAAAAATATTTGAAAATCAGGTAAAATATTATATTTAATTTAATTAATAGTTAATAATTAATAATAGAAAAAAATAAATAGTTAATAATAATAATAATAATAATAATAATAATAATAATAATAATAATAATAATAATAATAATAATAATAATAATAATAATAATAATAATAATAATAATAATAATAATAATAATAATAATAATATAATGTAGTTAACAAAATCAAAAACCAAACAAAAAGGATATGACAAAATTAAAAAAGAAAATTCTATTCTAGAAAAAAAGAATCAAGCATTAGAAGGAGAAATAGAAAAAATTACAAGTCAACTTAACATATATAAAAAGAAAACAAAAGATGGTAAATTAGATATATTTTTTTAAGTAGATTCTTTTTTTCATAAATTTAAATTTAAACTAAATTTTTTTTTATTTTTATTTTTAATTTTTATTATATTTTTATTACTGTTAAAAATTTTATTATTTATTATATTTAATCGTTAATTTCGAAATAATTAATAAATAAATCAACTCATATAAATTAATAACGGACCAATATAATATATAAATTAAAGATTCTGAAAAATTATCGGAAGTTGAAGTTAGAAAATCAAAAGAAATTGCATTACTTCAAAAGCAAATTGAAGATGACTCTAAACAGTTACGTCAGCAAAATGTTAAATTGGAAATGCTAAGAAAGAAATTAGATAGGAAAATTGAAGAAAATAATAGTTTATCTAAAAGATTGAAAGATCATATAATATTATATGACAACGTTAATGGTAACAGTAATTCAAAAAAGAATAAGAAGTCATCAAAAAATACAAATTCATTGGGTGATAATAATACATCCAATAGTAATAATAATATCGAAAAGGATGATAATGTTGATCAAGCAATTTTAGAAAAGTATACATTTATAAAATATAAATAATTTAATATTATTATTATTATTATTATTATTATTATTATTATTATTATTATTATTATTATTATTATTATTATTATTATTATTATTATTATTATTATTATTATTATTATTATTATTATTATTATTATTATTATTATTATTATTATTATTATTATTATTATTATTATTATTATTATTATTATTATTATTATTATTATTATTATTATTATTATTATTATTATTATTATTATTATTATTATTATTATTTTATTATTATTTTGATCTTAATTTTAAAAAATTAAACATCATTTTTTAATAAAAACATTTCAATTTATATATATATAAAGGAATTTTTCAAAAGAATCAAATAATCAAAATAAAAATGATAATAGTGAATTAAGTAAAGCAAAAATAGCAAAAATTAGTCTAAATAGAATTAAATTATCAAATACTATAAATTATACAATTCATGAAATTAAAAGAAGAATATCTATAATTAATGACACATTAGATGAAAAAAGGAATGAATTAAATAAATTAACAAAAGAAAAGGTTTTTTTTTTTTTTTTTTTTTTTTTTTTTTTTTTAAGAAACTAAAACTGTAGTAATGAAAATTAATACTATAAATATAATAAATTTTTAAAATTAATCTTATTTTTGTCTTTATTATTATTTTTATATAATAATATATAAATATAAAAAAAGAATGAAGAAACAAAGGTTTTTTCATTTATAATTGATAGTTTAAGTAAAGAAAAGGATTTACTATCTGAACAATTAGAGCAAATACAAAAAAAGAATAATGGTAACAATTATTTTAAATAATTATAATAGTTTTTTTTAATGAATTAATAAAATTTATTTATATTTTGATATTAAATTTTTATTTTTTATTATTTTATATATTTTAGTTATATTTAAATCAAAAGAAGTACAAACTGAAGTTTATAGTGAAGATAAGGTATTAATTTATAAGTTAATTATTTAATTATTTATTTTATCATTTTGTTAAGTTTTTTTTATATCAATAATTGTTTTATTGATTTTTTTGATTAATATATATTATATATTATACTATATTTTAACACTTAAATATAATCAACCTTATAGATAAATAATACATATAATGAAATATTTAATGTAAAACAAAAAGAAGAATATGAAGATTATATTGAAACTTTAGAAAATGAACGATTACAATTAAATGAACGTTTAAATAATATTATTAGCGATCATAATAAAGAAATTAATGAATTAAAAGAAGTAAAATCCAAGAATAAAATTTTTATAATACCATACAATTAATTTAAAAAATAATAATATATATAAATTTATATTTAATTAATATTTAAATATTTATATATTTTAATTCTAATTGATAAAATTTTATTTTTTATTTCATATATATATATATATATTATTTTTATTTTATTTAATAATTAATTAATATGTAATTTATATTAGTTTTACAATCAAAGATTATATAGTACTCAATATAATTTAGATGAAGAAATGAAGGATATTAATAATAATTTAATTTATGAAAATGAAGATATTCAATTATTAAAGAAAAATAATCATGAATATATGGAAAAAATATCTCTTTTGGAAGAAGATAATAAATTATTTAAAGAAAAACAAAAAGATTTAAAGAAAAAATTAAAAGAGTTTGCTATTGAAAATAATCATTTAATTAGTATAGTTAATAAAGAAAAAGTAAAAAATTCAAAATTAAAGAGCTACATACAAAATGTATTGAATACTAAAAGAGAAGATGATGATGAAACATTATCAAATAGTTCAAATAATAATAGTAGTAATAATAATGTTAATAGAGCTAATGAAAAAAATATTAATTTCACAGAAAATTCCATTACTAATTCTAATGAATCAATTGAAACATCATCTTCTTATCAAAAAATTAGAAATCAGGATAAATTTACCATAAAGCATAATCTACCAACCAGAGATTATTCAAATTCTATAGAAATGAGTATAAATGATAAAACATCAGAAAAGAATAGTAATATTAAAGACAACAACAATAATATTATTAATAATAAAAATAATAATAACTATATGGACAATGATATTCAAGAAGGAACTAAAAAAATTTCTAGAAAATCATTAAAGTCTGACTATTCATCTGAATCAACTGAAGTACCCTCTGAAGGTGAGACATCAACAAATTCTTTAGTATCAGGTTTAACAAAAGTAAACTTTGATAAAAATTCATTAGATAAGATAAAGGAATTTTCACTACCGGTGATTTACTTAAAAGCTAATGATAAAAATAATATTGTTCAAGCCAAAAATTTGATTAAGGAATCAAAAAATAATAAAAATTCTTATGTAAACACTGATAATGATGTAATAAACAATAATAATCAAATTGAAAAACAAGAAAATTCGGTTATCAAAACTAATGATTTCCTACCTTCAATAGCAGCTACTTCAAATGAATAAAAAAAATTGAATAAATATTAAAATAATATTAGAGTTAATTATTACAAATAAAAATAAATATAAAAATTTCATAGATTTTTAAAATATATCTATTTCTATATATATAATTATCTTTATTTTAATTATATTTTATATTATTATTATTACTTTAGTAAAAAGTTATTTTTATATATAAAGCATATTTTATTAATATCATATAATATTTTAATAAAATAAAATTCATAAAATACCTAAATATATATATATATATATTAGTACATTTTCTATTAATGGAGGTTTATAAAATAGATAAGAATTACTAGAATTACCTATTTAACGTTTATATAAAATTTAATATGTATTGTTATTTTTAAAATATATAAATGATTTTATTATTTTAAATAATACAATTAATAAAAAAAATATTAAATTTAAAGCTAATTCAGTAGAGAATAATTTTATTATCATTTTAATTATATAAACAATTTGCTCATGATATTTTGTATTAAAATTTATATAAAAATTATATTATATTTATTAAACATAACACTTAAAATCAGAAATAATACTTATATTTCATTACGTGATTATTTATTTATTTTATTGCTTTTACATATGAAAGACCTATTCATTTAAGAATATGTCATTTCGTGTTATTTAAAATCATTTTTCTATGATAGTCTAACAATATTGGTAACATTTAATGTTCAAATGTATGATACAATCAAATAGAATTATTTTACATTTAATATTATAATTTTGATAATACTAGTATAATGAAAATAGATTGATATATAAATAAGTCAAATCATTTTAATAGATTAAGTATTTTTAATTGTATATAATATTGATGTGATTGGATTAGCAAGGCATTTCCAAGTATCATATTATATAACTAGCCCTACTATCAAAGTTAAGTTTTAATAATGACTATACTTCAAATATAATCATTAAATAATATGTAATATTAATTTGTGTAATTATATAATGGTTATAGTATACATATATTGTATTAAATATCAAATTTTGATACAATATAATCAATGTGAAATACACACAACTAATAATAAAATCAACAAAATTAAAAATAAATGCCAAAATAGAAATATTTGATATGTATAATTATTCAAGTAACGAATAGAATTTATTACTAAATATAATTATATTTTACTGTATATAAAAAAGTTTAATAATAGTATTATTAATATAATATCAATACTTTACATCAAATACCTGCTATAATAATAACAATAATTTAATAAAATAAATAAATGAATAATTAATAGCAAATAAATAAAAGAAAAATAAAATAAAATAAATAAAACTTAGTAAATAAGTAATGAAAATAATGCACATATTTTTAAGGGAGTCTTCAAAAATCTTTTTAAATAGAATAATTAAATTTGTTTCAAAACATAGATAAATAAAGAGTTTTAAATTATATATTCAATTGATCTTCAACAGTAACAATTTATATAAATAAAAGTTTAATAATTTTGATTTAAAGTATATTAAATATTAATATATTAATATTATTGTATTGTTATAATAATATTTGCTAAATAAAATAATCTTTATTATTATCTAAATTTTAAAGATCTTTATTCTATTACTTAATGCTCAAATTTTAAAACCGAATAATCAATATATTAAAATATTTAATATTTGATGAACTTTTAAATGTAACGAAATTTCCATTAATAATTATAATTATGCGAAGAATAAGTTAAAGTGGTCGATCTTTAAATATACATTTCTAGAAAATTTTCTTAATTATTGAATTTAATATATTTCTACCTATTAATATGTATAAATTATAGTTTCATATAATTTACATTTAATAATTTTTCACGAAAATTTATTACATTTTATTTTCTTACCTTTACATTTATTTTATACTATCTTTTTGTATTTATCTATTGATATATCTCTTTGATTTTATAGCTTGCAAATTATAGTAAATGGATAAGCATTTATGGTATTTAAATGTATAATATGAATTAAATGATTATTTTATTAATTTTAATATATCACATTTATTATAATTGAATAGTTTAAATTCATCAGATTGCATGAATGATTTAATTTAAAATTCCAAATTACATACAATACTAGATGTTTATTGACCATGTCTTTATGGCCTACTTAAATCATCTTTATTTAATGATCAATGCTTTGATATTGTTGAATTCGATTCCAGTAATGAGTCTTCTTTAGTTCTTAAATATTGTAATAATTACAGTCAAACTCAATTATAGTTATCTATGAAATAGTGTAACCTATTTTATATAATGACGAATGTTCACAATTTTTTATATTCTTAGAATATTAAAATTATCGAGCTAAATATAAATATTAAGTATATATATAAAATAATTAATTACATATATAAATAAAATATAAATATATAATATTAATGAAATCAATAGATTAGTAGTAAGAATGTTAGGTAATAAATAAAACATAACTAAAAACAAAAATATAATGACATATATTTTATATCAAATATTAATTATTTATTAGCATCAAGAATAATCAAACATTATACATATTAATAAATCAAATTCATTATAATTAATATTTTATAAAAATATAAATAAGAGGAATATATTATATTATTTTATTCTTTCCAATATGAATAAAAAATAATTTTTATATTTTCTAAGTTATATTTTAAAATAAATAATAAAATCTTCAGTTTTTTTGGGTATTTAACAGTTGTTTCATAAAAATTATGTTTTTTTTTAGTGGAAGCATTTCTTCTAATTTTGTAATTCTTTTTTTTTTTACTACAGTATCTGATCTTATTATCTCATTATCAGTAATATTATTGTTACTATTATTATAACTATTATCTTCATAATTGATTTTTTGATTTATATTTTCATTACTATTGTTTTTTTTTTTCATTATTGTTATTACCATTATTATTATTATTATTGTATTCATTATTGTCATTTTCATTATTATCATTTTCATTTCCATGATCATCTATATTTGAATCATTTCATTACTGTCATTACTTTCATTATAACTAATAATTTATTTTTTTTTTTTCAATTAAAATTTCATTTATTGTTTCATTCTGAAATTTATTAATGAAATGGTGGTTGAGCTTATTTTTATAGTCCAATACATCATATACATCATCGAAAAGTAAATGATAATATAACGAATTTATATACATATATTATTCCATTATTGAGCAAGGTTTTATCTTGGTTGTTAGTTTATGTGCTAGCATACATAAGACTCCTGGTTCAGTCCTGCTTTTGACCATTTCCAAAGGTTCTCCTCACAAGAGATTTTTTCGGAATATGGTGGTTAGGGTTGCAGGTAAGTATTTTCTCCTTATATATATATTATTCTCAATCTCCAAAGTTATATAGATAAGATACTGCCCTAATTGTGAGCCTGAGAGGTTTTCGCAAGTAGTGTAGATATATTCTACTAAAAGGCAATTGTCGAGGAAACTAATAACTAATATGTATCTTATTGGTTAGGTAATATTGGTCCAGCAGGGACAATATCCGCCTATGTGAAAGCATACGGAATTGTTATGACTACTTCAGTATTCCCATGTCTTGAGGAATGGCTAAAAATAAGGACGGTACACATCGAAAATAAAAAAAAAAAAAAAAAAAAAAACTTAAAATCATTCCAATTCCAATGTGATATCCTATCGGATGCCATGTGAAAAGACTTCAAATGAATTTTTATAAATTAGTAATGATTGGAAATATTAAATATATTAATTAAAAAATCAATAAAATTTTTTTTTATTGAATAATTTATTATCATATAACATTTTTTTATTTTTACTTTTATTTTTATTTTTATTTTTATTTTTATTTTTATTTTTATTTTTATTTTTATTTTTATTTTTATTTTTATTTTTATTTTTATTTTTATTTTTATTTTTATTTTTATTTTTATTTTTATTTTTATTTTTATTTTTATTTTTATTTTTATTTTTATTTTTATTTTTATTTTTATTTTTTATTTTTTATTTTTTATTTTTATAATTATAATATATAAAAGAAGAAGTATTATTAAAAAAATTATATATTAAAATTTATTATATATCCTCAACAGAAAAATATTTATTATTTATATATTTTTATTAAATTATAATATATTTAAATATAAATAAAAAATTTATATTTCAATAAAAATTAATATAAAAAAATATAATCAATTTGAAAATATAATAATATTTATGTCTTTTTTTTTTTTTTTTTTTTTTGATATATTATATGAATTTAATATCAGCAATTATTATTTATTTCAATAATTAGTAAAATTCAAATTATTATTTGTTCTACTATTTGACAAACTACGCTTTAATAACTTTATTCTGACTAATAGCTTTAAAGGAATTTTGGTTCAACTTTTGAAAAATTTTGAAATTAAAACCTTTTCCCCCTTCATTAAAAATAAATAGATGTGAATTTTACTATTGAAAAATACTTTTTTCATGTTTTTATTGAATAAAAATTTCATTAAATATATTTTCAATGAATAAATATTAATAAATTTAATTATAGAATTAATTATTTCTTTTTGTTCTTTTTAACCCCTAACCCCTATTGAATCAATATTGTTTTGTTTAATATATAATCCAATATATTAAGTAAAACGTTACAGTTAGATATTATCCTGAAAATTATTACTATTTTAATTAATATTTTCTTATAGAATTGCATTTTAAATAAATTATCCTCACTTAAATTGTTATTTTAATTTATATTATCATAATTAATATTTTAAAGAAAACAAAATAAATTGTGATGAAAAGGAAAACTACTTTATTATGGACAATAATTACATCAATTTAAGTATTGATGAAGTAAAAACCATTTTTGAAGAGGTAACAAGTAACAATAATCGGAACTAAAGGAATCACCAATATAACGGAAAATATTGACTAAGATGAATATACAGTAGACGTTACTGGTACCAATCTGGATCCCTTATTCAAGAATATGTATATAGATCCTGAACGTTCGCATTATATAGTCTATAGCAATTCTAAGGAGATAAACTTTGATCAAAGAAAGCAAAATATTTTTGATCATTTAAAAAGAATTGTTGATAATGGTTCTAAAGACTACAAATACCAGCATATAAAATTACTAACCAATTTTATATGTCGAAATGATAAATTAAATCCAATGTCTCGTTTTTGGTATGAACATTAATGAATATTCCTTTATTTCCCAATTATCCTTTGAAAATCCATATAAAATACTTCATGACATCTTTTACGATATCGAGGATAATCTAGCATCTGTATCCGTAAAATTAATTACAGGAGTATATGATAAGGAAATCAAATTGTAATTAAATATATTACCTAATTATTTTGATTTTAAAAAACTATCATACAAAGCTACTTAATAGATTGGTGATAATATATTTTTCATTTTTAAAATAATTTATTAATAAAATAACTATTTAATATAAACTTGAAGTTTTAAAAATAATTTTAAGGGAAATTCATATATAAAAGAGATTTTTTAAAAAAAAAAAAAATTATTGAATTGGCTTTAATCAATTAATGAATATTTAGATAAAATGAAAGTAAATATTTATAATAAACTAATACTAAAATAAAATATATAAATATTGAACTCTTGAGGTTTTGAACCTAATTAGTTATAATTAACGTCTTAGCTAACCACCAATAAAAATATTTTACTTTTTTTCGTGTTTCTTGACAGTACAATGTTGTTCTTAATAAGATGAATTTAACATTTAATGTAAATGCTTATTTATATTTAATGATTTTGTTTATTGATTTTTAAAAAATAAAAAAAATAAATATAATGTTTATACAATAGAAATTATTTACAATTAAAGTAGAATATCCATATATTTATTACTGTTTACTTAGAAATTAATTGGAAGCTATATTTTATTTTAAATTAGATCGGCAATATCGTTACTATAGCACTTTTATAAATTTTTAAATCCTGTTCTGATTAAATTTTTATAATAATAATCATAATCAATCTTGGGCTTAACGATGGTTTGATCATGGGTGAGTTCTTCACAAATTTTGTTGAACAAATCCATTGACATCATTTTATTTCCTACAAAGTTATTATTAAATATGAAGGTTGTTGCAATGAAAACGAACCTCACCTCTAGATTATAAGATTTCTGTTTTATGGGGATTCTTATTTCGGATTAGGGTTTAAATTAACTATCTGAAAGAAATTATAATCTTCTCCTTCAAAGGCCCTGCTAACCCGTCTTACTACATTTTTAGCATTGACGCCCTTAAATATGCTTTTTTTTTTTTTTTTTTTTTTTGATATTAAAAACTCAATATTATAATTAATAGTTACAAAAATAATATTATTATAATTATCTTTCTTGATATAACTATTTAGTAATTTTTTTTTTAATCATTCAAAATTATATCAAAATGTATATCATTTAATTTTCTATTTCATATACTTCCTGATTATTTTAAATAATATATTTTTCTAATTTGTTTAAAAAATATTACATTAACTTTTTTACAATTTTCAAGGAATTTCATGTAAAATTCTACGTTAAAAAAAAAAAACATCAAAGTTCTTATTAAAAATCATTATTTAAAAAATGTAGCATTCATTTTCATTTTTATATATTATAAATTTATTCTAACTAGTAATTGATACAATAATTCTTAATGGTTCTTTCTTCAGAATAAGTAGAAAATATTTCTATATTATATATTAAATAAACATGTGTAAAACCATGAGTTTCTAATCTTTATTAATATTTTATAATAATTATAATATTATTACTTTTATAATTAAAAATACTATTATACTGAAATTTATTACAGATATTAATGTACCTCTCATTTCATTATTAAAATTATCTCTTAATTGATATCTAGAAAAATTAAAATTTGTTGATACATTATACAGAATTACTAGTGATAATGTAGGATAACATCAAATTCACCGGGGATAGTAAAATAAAGATTTTTTTATTTATAATGAATCACTTTTTTTTTTTAAAAGATTTTTTGATATTGTTATTAATGTTATGCATATATAAATATTTATATTATATAGAGTAAGTATAATCTTTGAAAAAAATGCTTATGACTTTTATGTTGAAGTAAGTTATATTTATTTATATAAATAAATAAATTAATAAATATATGAATTAATAAATAAAGTTTTATAATTATATTTAAATTTTTTTTTTTTTTTTTTTTTTTATAGACTGAAGACTTTTATATTTAAAAATAATTAACAATATTTTAATATATATATTATTAAATAATATTTTAAAATTTTTTTTTTTTACTCAATGGAAAATTTTAATTTTAAAAATATGATAATTTATATATATAGATTACTATAAAATATCTCAATAGATGGTATACAAACAAATATTAAAAATTTGGATAATACTATTCTAGAATTTTGTCATTACAACCAGAAGGAATTGTTACACAATTTTTGTCTTCAAATTTAACATTAAACCCTACAAACATGATGATACACAATAGATAATAAATTAAGTGATGTTGTATTTAAATATTTCCAAAATACTTAAACTTACATTTCATTAAAAAAGAAAGAATCAAGTTATAATGGTGATTATTAGAAGCAAAAATAAGAGGAGAAGCTGTTCATGATAGATATAAAAATAAATAAATAAATAAAATAAAATAAAATAAAATATATAAAAAAACTATTTATAAATAAAATCAACAATTAAAAATTTTATTATAAATAATTAATTAAAAAAATAAATAAATAAATAAATATCATTAATTGAAAACTTTATTAATAAATAAAAATCTTGTTTTAACAGTTATATTAAAGTACATACATATATATATAAATAAAAATAAAATAAAAATAAAAATAAAATTAAAAATAAAAATAAAAATAAAAATAAAAATAAAAATAAAAATAAAAATAAAAATAAAAATAAAAATAAAAATAAAAATAAAAATAAAAATAAAAATAAAAATAAAAATAAAAATAAAAATAAAAATAAAAATAAAAATAAAAATAAAAATAAAAATAAAAATAAAAATAAAAATAAAAATAAAAATAAAAATAAAAATAAAAATAAAAATAAAAATAAAAATAAAAATAAAAATAAAAATAAAAATAAAAAATATAATAAAATAATTATAATAAAAAAAATAATAAAAATAATAAAAATAAAAAACTGAGATACGACTAAAATGTATAAATTGTTAAGTAGAAATAATACATTTTGGTATTTATATTCCTTAAAATGTTAATAATATTTAAATAAGAATTATTTAAATATATCCTAAAGTGGTTCTTCTTTTAATCTCATAACAAGCGAAATCTACATCACAATAAGTTCTTAAAATTTTCTTTCATTTATAATGAATTGAATAGTCCTTGTACTTTTAAGGATAATTTATTATTTTTATATTTACCAAATAAACAATTATTTGTATTATATTGAATCAACTCAATTTTATTAATAAAACCAGAGATTTCGTAATACTACGGTCTTCCAACTTGTTTGAGTCCATAGAGAGTCTTTCCTAAGTAATCCAGATTTTCCGTAATTGATGTTTTTATCGCCGATTGGAATTTGAACAGAAATTTTCTCATCTAGATTAGCATTCAAGTATGTAGATTTAATCTAAAACTATCCATTTCTATTGTAAAAGAATAGGTACAAGCGTAATCAACACCTTTTATTTGGGGAAATCTCTAATGACCAATTATGCTTTATATATACCATTATCTTTAATAGGCCTTTTGGAATATTTTTGCTTTCCACAACTTTCATATCATTATTTCCATATAAATTTTGTAATTCTTTGCTTATTGCGTCTTTCCATTTGTCGGCATTTTCAGAATTCATAGCTTTTTCATAAGTCTTTGGAATTAATGTATGAATTAATATTTTTAATTCCATTTATATAACGGTTTTCATTTTCACCTGAACCTGTTTTCCTTTTAACTATTGATTTATTTAATATTGGTGTTCTGTATTTCATTTTTCTTTCATTGAACAAAAATTTTCACATTGTGTTCAAAAAATCGTTTTTTGTGATTTTTATACCCATACGTTTTTATCGTTATTAATAAATATTCCATTATTTTCATCATTTTTACTATTATTATGTAAAATTTTGAAATAGCTTTCATTTGATGGCATTTCGTACTTTCTTCAATATTTGAATTTAATATTTCCTCTTGATTTTCAGTAAATTTTTTGATCTCAGGTTGCAAAAGGTTTAAAGTTAGAAAAAGATTCCATTAAGATAGCGGTGCCGTTGACAACATTTATACTACTACGACTATAGTTAATAATCTTGATCACACTTATAAAAGTAAAACCAAGGAACCCAAAGAAGATGATATAGCAATGGTTGATGTTACTGTTGAAAGAGTCAAAGGAAAAGCATTAATTGATTCTTATAGTAATTTAAATATTATTACTAATCAATTTCTTAGTAAGTTACCTTCTGTATATGAACCTGTTGGAATCAGTTGTGGAAGAATCCGACTAGCAACTATAAATGATGATTACTTGGAAGATTATTTAATTAATATTCCTATACAAATTAATAATTTCTATATGGTCGCTATATGTAGAGTTATAGATAAAGAAGATCCTTTCTTTTGTATTCTTATTAACTTGAAAACTTAAATGGATTATAAATTGTTTATTCACCCTATTCTTTATAGTTTTTGCCAATTCAATGATAATGGATTTATTGATGAAATTGCTCCTATAAACAATCAATATGAAAATGAAGAAAAATTAGTCTGTTTTGTAAAAGCTATTTCTAATGAATCTGTTCAGAGTGAACTTATGAAAATGGAAGGTCTTCCTCCTCGAGAATATATCCATAATGAAAAATATACCAATACTTTTAATAAAAAGTATCGAGATCAAATAATTAAACTTTTAGAAGATAATATAGTTATGATTGCTACCTCTTCCCAAGAATTAACATCTTTAAACTTATCTCCACATAAAATTCACCTTAAACCTGGTACTAGGTCAATTAAACAAAAATTTTATAGAATCTCAAAACTTAAAAGAGATATCTTTAAAGAAGAACTTACAAAATTAATAAATAAAAGACTTATTGAACCATCATACTTAGAATGGTCTTAGCTTGTTGTTCTTGTTCCTAAATCAAATGGTAAATGGAGAATGTGTGTTGACTATTGAAAGTCAATGACGCTACAATAAAAGATTCGTATTCTCTTCCAAATATTGACGAAATATTCGATAGTTTAGATGGTGCTATAATATTTACTACAATGAACATTTAATCCGAATATCATCAAATACTTATGGATGAAGAAAGCGTTGATCCCTAGTTACCAGTTTTACCACAAAATTTCGAAATTACCAATTCAAAGTCATGCCCTTCGGACTTACTAACGCTCCAGCGACTTTCCTACGTGAGATGAACAAAATTCTCTTCCCTTTCATTGGTGAGTTTGTTTTCAACCTCATTGAGGATATCTTTATATACTCAAAATCTTTAGAAGAACACCTCGAACATATTGCTAAAGTACTCGCTGTTTTCAAAGAACACAAACTAAAGATCAATATTGAGAAATGTTCATTTATTCAAAAAGAAATTGAAGTCCTTGGTCACAAAGCACCTGCAAAAGGTCTGAGCCCTCTTGATAACAAGATTGAATCAATTAAAAATTGGAAACCTCCTTCAAACCTCCACGAATTACGGTCTTTCCTAGGGGCAATAGGTTATTATCGAGACTTCATCAATAAATATGCTCAAATCACTGCTCCTCTTTACAAATTGTTAAGTAAAGATACCGAGTTCCAATGGAATACAGAGCAAAATAATAGCTTTAATATACTTAAAGAAAAATTAATGAATGCACTATTAACTTTTAAATTTTTGAAAATCTTAAAAATATAGTAGGATTCCTTGTCAGGAAAATCAGATTTTGTGAGATTTATATCATTTTTATTAATTAATTCATTATTATTTATATTAATGCTGTTTTCATTAATATTAGCTTCTTTCTGTCTTTTATTAGAAATTTTTTCTTTTAAAAATATCATGGACTTATCAACATGTTCAAAATTAGAAATGTTCTGATTAATTTGTAATATTAAACTTTCAATTTGACATAAAGCTAATTGAGCACTTCTGAAGTCTATTGATCCGTTTAGCATTGATTTTGTTACAACAGCTTTCTGAGAGTAGACGACCTGTTTTACTTTGTTCATCTCTGATATCTTCGATTTTATTTTCTTCTTCATCTTGTGAATAAATTCATTATATTCTTCAATTATAACAAATTCTTCTTTTGGTAGCTTTAATATATCATTACTATTAATGATATATTAGGATCGGATCTAATTGTTGTGGACATCTTGAAGTAATCGATAGATTGGTGGTAAGATTATTGTTAAAGTTTTGAGATAATTTGGTCTTAACGATTAGGTCAAGATGCCAAATTATAGTAATTAATTAATAATTTAAATTTACTCTTATTTAAACATATTGTTATTAGTAAATTTTATAAATAAGTTTTTTATTTAAATTATAAATTTTATTTAATCTTAATAATATTTTATTACATTATTATTTTATATAATTATTACTATAATTTAAATTACAATAATCCTACAAAGAATTAATCAAAAGATTTAAACATTTATTTATATAAAATTATTAATTATTAAAATATTTAAATAATCCTCAAATTACTTTTATTTAAAATAATTAATATTTTATTTATTTTATAACTCAAGTTTTATTAACAAATTATAATTAAAACTTGTTTATTTTAATACTTTATTTGTAAATATTTATAACAATTATTTATTTTATTTATTTTATTGTTTATAAAAATCAATAGTTTAAAATCATTGAAAAATATAAAAACATGTAAATATTTCTTATAAATTATTTTTTATTATTTATAATTTCAATAAATTATTTTATATATTTTATTAGTTTATTAATTGTTAATAATCAAATTTTTATTATTAAAATTTAAATAAATTATGATAAATAAAAATAATTTTATTTTATTATTTTATTAGTTTTAATAATCACTTTTCTGTTATTAATTTAAATAAAATTAATAATTAAATAAATAAATATTAATATTAAAATAAAAACAATCTTTTTAATAAAACAATTTGTGTTTAATAATAAAACATATTTATTTTAAATTTCTTAAATTTTTCTTATTCTGTTTTAGTATTTATACTTTTATTCACTTCTACAAAATTAAATTTTTGTAGATTAAGAATATTAGGTATAAATCAGATTCGTTGATAAAGAATAAATTATAATGATATTTTTAACATAAATTCTTAATAATTTATTATATAAAAATATATTATTATATTCTTCACTATTAGTAATTTTCTTATATTCTATAATAATTTTTATATTAATTATATTTTATAATTTTAAATATTAAATTTATGTAATTAATTAATTAATATGATTAGATTAAATTATATAAAAAAAACATGTATAATCCATATTTTATATGGTGGTGGCCTTTCCGAGAAAAGAATTAGTAGAAATAGTAGTGAAAATGAAATAGGAATAATAAATAGTTGAAAGGTTTCACATATTGTTATCAAAATAAATATTAATATTAAAAAAGTTATTTTTAACAATAAAATAATTATATAATTATAAATAATAAATATTTTTAATAATAATTCTTTAAATAAAATTCATAATCTGTAGTAATAATTTCTTTAGTGTCATTTAGTTAATTTAAAAAAAAACATGTATAATCCATATTTTATATGGTGGTGGCCTTTCCGAGAAAAGAATTAGTAGAAATAGTAGTGAAAATGAAATAGGAATAATAAATAGTTGAAAGGTTTCCTATATTGTTATCAAAATAAATATTAATATTAATAAAGTTATTTTTAACAATAAAATAATTATATAATTTATAAATAATAAATATTTTTAATAATAATTCTTTAAATAAAATTCATAATGTGTAGTAATAATTTCTTTAGTGTAATTTAGTTAATTTATTTATTTATTTATGTTTCACACTCCTTACAATATGAACCTCAACATCGTTATAATTAAATAAATCAGTTATTTACGTTTCAATAATTAAAAATATTATTTATTTAATTATAAATAATATATAATTATATAATTAATAATTAATATAAATTCTTGTTTAATATTTAAAAGATTATCTTAGGCCTAATAATTCTGAGAATATTAATAAATAAGGTTTATATTAATAATTAATTTCAATTCTACATTTGATATAAAACAAATATGTGTAGTAACATATTTGTATATTTAATAATAATTATTAAATATTAAATTTATATCTTTTTGATAATAATTATTTTATTTTATTTTATTTCAATATGTATTATTATAATTATAATCATTATAATACTTTAATTCATATAAAATTTATATAGTTCTATATATTAGAATATTTAATTAATATATTATCTATTTCTTATAAATAGATTAAATTATTTATATTAGAAATAGAGAACTCTCTTGTAAATTTTTAGGAATTAGAATTATTATTAATTGTACAAATATTATAATTTTATTAATCAAATTTACTAAACTACCATTATTTTAAAAACCCACTGCTTATAAATTATTTCACATAAAAGTCCCGTATATCAAAAATTGGTGGAGATATCGGGGATGTGCTGTGTAAAAAGTAATTTATAAGTAGTGGTGTTTTATGATTTTATTAATTATTTATAAATTTGTTACACTTTCTTTTCATTTAGGATTAATATTTTATTTAGGATTAATATATTATTTAAGAAATAATTTAGGATATAATTTTTTTTTGGTTGTTTATAGTTATTTTATCTTAGGTGAAGAGAGAGTTATACAATATAAGTTATTTCATTCATTTTAGTATAGTTTAAATAAATTGTTTTTAAAATAAATAAATATTAATAAGTATTAGGAAAAATTTATAATTATATTAAATAATAATAAAAAAAATAATAATAATAATATATATATATATATAAATATATATATAATATTAAATATTAATAACGAATAACTGCATAATTAATTAATTGAAAATAAAATGCCAGGTATCGGTTCCCTCAGAAGTGCAAGTTCGGGTAAGGGTAACGTTGATACTAGAACCTCCCTAGAATTGGTGGTTTACATAGAGATGCTGAAATCTGGAAATTTAGAATGAATGATTGGTTTCGTAGAGAAGGAGTTGTTACAATAGAAAATAAGTTTAGTTATATTATTACCGCTTCTGAAGATGATATCATCCCGTCACTAAAAGAAGAACAGGTTAGACTTAATAGAGTTCCTACCTTAGATGAATGTGTTGCCCTTATCAAAAAGAAGTATTGGAGAGAAAATAAAAAAATAGATAAGTTAAGACAGTTAAAAAGAATAATCATTGAACCTAACGAAACAGTATTTGATTTTAATACAAGATATTTGGAACTTTACGACCAGTTGGAAACTCAAGATAAAGTATCATTTTCTGTCATTGATTATGAAAATTCTTTGAGACCGAGGTTCCAGATTTACGAACGAGTAATAATGGCAGAAACCAGTACTATTGAAGAAGCCTGTAATTTAGCAGAAAAATATGAAAATATATTAAAGGAATCTCACTGGAGAAATGAAAGAAGTTTATATGATTATAATAATTATTCATCTATTAAGCAACCAATTGTTATTTCTATTAATAGTACCAATAATTCATGGAATAGAAATGGTATGAATTTTAAGAACTTGAGGAATATTTCTATAAATATGCCTTCTAATGCTATTAATAAAGTTAATTATAATATCCCAAATAATTACAATAATGTTAATAAAATGAGGCATTTACAAATTAAAACTTGTTTCTTTTGTGATAAATCTTACCATCTTACTAAGGATTGTTCCGACTTGGCCAGAATAAAACAAGATCATAATTTTTCTAAATACATCAATTCTCCCAAAAACTATTTCACTGCTACTAGACGAAGTAAAGATGATAGATATGCATCATTAATTAAAGCTAAAAGAAATTTCAAAAATAATAATAATAATATAGATATTAATAACATCAATAATTTAGGGGTTAGGGTTGAAAATTATGATAATATTAGTGATAATAATATATCATACAATTTAATAAATCGGAAAATTTTAAAACCAAAATTAAATAATAATTCAACAATTAACAATAGTAACAAGAATAGTAATTATAAAGGAAATGGCAGCAATAAAGATAAAAATAATATTGATAACATTAATGAGAGTATAAATATGAATAAAATAAATAATAACATTTTAAATAATAATATACCAAACTTGACTAAGAATTATAACAATAACAAAAATAATATGAATATTAGTAATAAAAATAATAATAATTATAATAATAAAATTAATAATAATAAAAATGATACAATGGATGACGTAATAAAAGTGGAACAAAACAAATTAAACATGTTAAAAATAGATAATTTCAGAGAAAAAAATAATAAAATAGGAAATATTAATAATAGAAAATATGTGTAAAGAGTTCTATCAGAAACAGATTACAAATAACAAATTTTAACACCAAAATAAAAAAAAAACACGTAATAAAAATTCGTTTTTTTTTAAATAAAATAATCTTTATTAATTAAAAAAAATTAAATCTCTTTTTGTTATTAACTATCATATAGTCAATAACTAATACATCGATTTAATTATAGAAATTTACATGTATTTATATTTTTTCATTATTACATTATAATATATTATTTCTATCTAATTTACATATATTACTATTTATTTATAAACAAAATATTTATTAATAATTTTATTAAATAATAATTAACTAAACTAAACAATAATTAATTTAATAAACTTTCAACTTATTTACAATAATAATTAAATTCAATAACAACTCATTTATTATATATTTATTATATAAATATTATTAATACTAATGTTTATATATTTACAATTCAAAACTATTTTTGTAAACTATTTAAACTAATTTTAACTATTTAAAACTATTCCGAAATTAATTTTAAAGTATTTTAAACTAACTAAACTAAATTAACTAAGTTAAATAGAATAACTATTTTAAATAAACTAAACTAAATTAACTAACTTAAATAAATTATTTAGATTTAAGTTATTATCCAAAATTATTTAAATAATAATTTTTCCTTTATGAAAATTTTACATAAATTTATAATTAATTTTCATATATGTAAATCATAAATTTATGTAATTTTATTACATTAATTAATTATGTAATAATTAATTATTAAAGATTTTATTAAATCTTTACAATATGAAACAAACAATAATATTTTAATTATTAAAGAAGAAAATAAAAATAGTTTCACTGGTAATACAGATATTAAGAAAAATCAAAATAATAATATGGAAATTAATAGTATTGTAACAATAAATATTAAAACTATTGATAATAATGAAAATATTAATTCAAATAGTGAAAAGAATAAATATAATAATGATATTATTGAGAATTCTGAAAATATAATTAACAAGAGAAATAGTAATAAAAATATAAAAGAAGTAATAAATAATAATGAACTTTTAAAAGTTGAAATTATTAACAATAGAACTAATAAATCTATAACTCCTAATTTAGTAATAGAATCAAATGATAAGTGTTCAAATGATAAAAATAATAATTATTTTAATAAAAACAAAAATAACAAATATGAAAATAACTGTAGTAAAAACTATTAAAACAATAATAAAAAGGAATATAAATTCGCCGGAAATATTTCTAAACACGACATTAACAATTATTATAATTCTAATGTAGATTTTGAAGATATAAAATTCATGTTCTTTAAGGATAAACAAGAGCTAAATAATAATAATAATAAATATAACAAATTGCATGTATTTCAAAATAAAACTTAAATAAAGATAAATATTTTAAATCTTATATAAATTATATGTGCATTTTTAAAAATTCTGGTGTTTTATTGATGAATAAATATAATAAATCTAGTTGGTTATATGATTCTGGTGTTGGAGAACATCTAACCAATGATAAAATTTTATTAATAAATTATAAAGAAAAGAAATATATTTTAAAATACGCAAATAACTCTTCTTGCGTTTTTGAAGGTCATGGTGAATTCCATTTTTTTATTAATAGTCATAAAATCGTTTTAAAACGTGTATTGTATTCCAAAGAAGTTTCTAGGAATATTATTAGTGGTATTGAACTTGCCAAAATAGACATTAAAGCTTTAACTGAAAGGTCTGATAATAGAGTTAAACTCACATTAATGGATAAAAATAATAATTGTAAAGATTTAATAAAATCTTTAATAATTAATTATTACATAATTAATTAATGTAATAAAATTACATAAATTTATGATTTACGTATATGAAAATTAATTACAAATTTATGTAAACTTTTCATAAAGGATAAATTATTATTTAAATAATTTTGGATAAATAATTTATTTAAGTTAGTTAATTTAGTTTAGTTTATTTAAAATAGTTATTCTATTTAACTTAGTTAATTTAGTTTAGTTAGTTTAAAATACTTTAAAATTAATTTCGGAATAGTTTTAAATAGTTAAAATTAGTTTAAATAGTTTATAAAAATAGTTTTGAATTGTAAATATATAAACATTAGTATTAATACTATTTATATAATAAATATCTAATAAATGAGTTTTTATTGAATTTAATTATTATTGTAAATAAATTGAAAGTTTATTGAATTAATTATTGTATAGTTTTAGTTAATTTTTATTTAATAAAATTACTGAAAATTATTTTGTTTATAAATAAATAGTAATATATGTAAATTAAATAGAAATAATATGTAATGAATCCGTCAATAAAAAACAGATTATAACAATAAAAAAACACTACAATTTAAACAAATGAAATTAAAGTAATTTCTTTTATTAATAAATTCTTTTATTAATTATAAACTTCTTTTATGTTATTAACTGTAAAATAGTTAATAACTAATACATCGATTAAATTAAGAAAAATTACATGTATTTATATTTTTTCTTATTACAATATTAATATATGATGTTATTTAATAATATATATAAAACTATTTATTTATAAACAAAAGATTTTTTAATTAATAATTTTTTATTATTTATTAATTTACTAAAACTAAAATTAATTTTTTAAACTCTTTATTTTATTTATTATTTTAATACTTATAATAATTTTAATTATATATTTAATATTGAAAAACTATTTTTATAAATATTAACTATTTAAGATTATTCCTAAATTAATATTTAACTATTTAAAACTAAACTAAATTAACTAAACTAATTAAAAAATATTTTCAATTAAAAAAATAATTAAATTTTATTTCAATAAATTTCATATTAAAAAAATAATTCATATACATTAAATAAATTAATTGTACGAAAAATTAAGCTATTTAATGTATTAAAGATTTATTAAATCTTTACATAATATATTATAATATAATCATAAAAAATTATAAATACATGTAAATTTCTATAATTAAATCGATGTATTAGTTATTGACTATCAAATAGTTAATAACGAGAAGAGATTTATTTTTAAATTTAATAAAAGATTATTTATTAAAAAAGGAATTTTTTATTACGTGTTTAAAATTTTTTGTGTATTTTGTTATTTGTAATCTGTTTCTTCCAAACTCTTTACAAAAATACTATCGGAACTTTTCACTCTAATAATAATAACGAAATTTTAATCACTGCTATACATAATGATAAAACAAAACAAAATATTAAAAATTATATCTTCAATATAAATAAATTAAATCATGATAATAAATTGATATGGCACAGAAGACTTGGCCATTATTATATTGAAAACATAGATGATTATTTAAATTTACGTAATATTATAGAACCATTATGTATTGACTGTAGAATATCTAAAATGAAAAGAAAACCTTATAATAAAGAAATGCCAAAAGCAAGCGATATTCTTGAGGTTATTCATTATGATATCATTGGTCCCATTAATGATTCTATTAATGGAATGAGATTTATTATAACTTTTATTGATGAAAAATATCATAAAAGTTGGATTTTCCTTATAACCCAGAAAACAATGGAATAGCGGAGAGATTTAATCAATCCTTAATTTCTTGTACCAAAACTCTGCTTTCCTGGAGTAAACTATCAGAAAATTTCTGGGACTACGCAATTACTTATGGAAACTATTTATACAATAAAACTCCTCATCAAATTTCTAATAACAATATTCCTGATGAATGTTTTTACAACCGCAAAGTTAAATTAGACCATTTAAGAAAATTTGGTTGTATAGCTTATTACAAAATTTATGATCAAAACAAAAGCAAATTTTATTCTAACTCTAATAAAGGAATTTTACTTGGATTTGACGAAAAAACTCATAGTTATTTAATTATGGATTTCAATAATTATAATCTACATTCTGTCAGAGAAATATTTTGCATTGAAGATGAACCTGCAAATATTTCTTTATCTAATTCAGCTTCAGATAAAAATGATTACCCAACATTTTTAAAATTTGACTTTAATTTCAGCAAATATTCTACAATCAATAAAGATTTTTATTTCCAAAATAATAATGGAAATAATTCAGATATTAATAAAAATAATTCAAAAAATAATGAAAATAATTCAGAAAATAATAAAAATATTTCAGAAAATAATAAAAATATTTCAGAAAATAATAAAAATATTTCAGACATTACACCTATAAATAATGACAATATCAACACTAAACAAAATAATAATGATGATATTATTAAAGAAAATAATAATCCTGACAGTAGAGTTAACAATAAAAAAGACAATAATATCAATATTATCTCTAATAATCCTGGAGATAGCGACTACGATTTCTACTCAGTTGATGGTAATGAAGAAGATAATTTTTCAAAAAATTGTGAAAAAAAATTTAATAATAAAAATTTGAATGATTTTGACATAAAAAATGATGGAACACAAAATAATAATAATTTAAATTCAGAAAATTTTAATATAAGCAACCAAAATAATAATAATAATTTAAATTATGACAATTCTATTAATATGAATCAAAATAATGATAGATTAAGTTCAAAAATTAATATTTATCATATAAACCTTAATAATCCTAAATTGAATATTCAAAATAATAAAGATTTAAGTTCACTGAATAATAATAATATATTATCTAATAATCAAAATATTAATAATGAAAATAATTTATATTCAAATTCAAATAATTTAATTTTTAACAATAGAATAAATGAAAATCAAAATAATTTTAATTTAAACTCCAATAATTATGATTTAAATAATAATAATAATTCTTCAAGTTCTTCAAATATTTATTATAATAATCAAAATCATGTTAATAAAAATTTAATTAATGAAAATTTAAATAATTTTGATGATATTTCCATTCAGATGAATCATATATTAATATACAGGAGAACAAAACTATTGAAAATGAAAATAATAATAATAATATTATAAACAAAAATAAACAAATCCCTCAAAGGCCACAGAACTTTAATTATAAATTATAAAAGTCCAGAGAAGATTACACAAAATTATTCAAAAATAAGTGACATTCTTAATAAAAATAAATTCTATAAACCAAATAAAAATCCTTTAATCAATTCTCATATTTCCCTATTCAAAAGAAAAATATACAAAAAACATTCTTACAATAATAAACATAAACATTAAAAAGTTTTAAATAAAAATAGTAATAATTCAAATACTTTAAATACTAATGATTTTTCAAATAAATTTATTGCTAATATAATTACAAATATTCCTTTAAATTATTATGAAGCAATAAATTGCAAAGACCACTTAGAATGGGAAAAGGCAATTAATGTTTAATTAAATAATTTATATAACAATAAAAATAAAAATTTAATTTCAACAAAGTAGGTATTTACTAACAAAATTGGTCCGGACAATAAAGTTGCCAAAAGAAAGGCTCGTGTAGTGGCTAGAGAATTTAAACAAAGAAAAGGTATCGATTTTGACTTAACCTACTCCCCTACATTAAATATCGATGTATTAAAATTAATTATTGCGTTAGCTTCAAAATTTAAATGGAATATGATTCAATTAGATATAAAAGCTACATATTTAAATGCACATTTAGATAAGGACATATATACTACTATTCCGCCAGGTGACCCTAATTTTGGAAAAGGATATTGGAAGATGAATAAAGCCTTATATGGACTTAAGCAATCCGGACGTCAATGGAACATTACTATCACAAAATTTTTGGTAAACTATGGTTATCATCAACTCATTTCAGAAAAATGTATTTTTATAAGAATAATTAAAAATAAACTATTGGGCATTATTGGTTTATACGTAGATGATATGGTAATTACTGGTGAAGATAAAGAAATTAAAAGAATAGTTAACATTATTAAAAATAATTTTAAAGTATCAAAAGTTGAACCAATTAATTATATTTTAGGTATTAAAATTGATAAAGAAGATAATAAATATTATATTTCTCAAGAAGGTTTTATAGTAAAATTATTAGAAACATTTAATTTAAAGTACACAAGAAAAACAAATACTCCATGTGTAGAAGATAATACTAAAGGAGAAAACAAAAAACCATTTGACGTAACTATTTATAAAAGTGAAATTGGCTCTTTAATCTATTTAGCAAAATGTACATGCCCAGATATATCTTTCGCTGTTGGAAAGGCCGCAAGAATCTCTGAAAAACCTACAATAACAGATTGAATAAAGTTACCTACATACTAAAATATTAAAATATAACTAAAAATTATAAAATATGCTATGATGGTAAAGGCGAAATAATTGGATATACTGATGCAGATTTTGCTGGAGATATAAATGATAGAAAATCTACATCTGGAAATATTATTTTGATGGGCAATAATCCAATTTGTTGGACAAGTAAAAAACAATCTATTGTTGCTACATCTACCGCTGAAGCTGAATACATAAGTACATCTGAATGTATTAAGAAGGTTTTATGGATCAGAAACATATCACAAGAATTATTTAAATTTAAAAACTAAAATATTTACAGATAATATTGCAATTAAAACTAATATTGAAAATGATGAGATAAATCCAAAATTAAAACATATAGCAATTAAATATTTCTTTGATAAAGATAATATAGAAAAAGGAAAAATAAAACTAGAATATATAGATACTAAAAATATGTTAGCAGACGTTTTAACAAAAGATGTTAAAATTAAGATATAAAATAGTTTTATGATTAATAACGTTACTAGGTTAATATGTTGAATTATATATCAATAATCCAACAATAATTAATTAATAATAATATAAAAATAATATAAGATAAATAGTTAAGTTATTTAAACACTTAATATCTAAGAATATTTTAAATAATAATTTCTTTGAAGGATTTATGAAAATATTTATTTATTGAATTATTAGTATATAATTATTGTAAATACAATAACCTTACAAAGAACATAAAAGATAGATTTTTACATCTTTCTTTTATACTTTGTAAGTTACATAATAATAGTATTTAATTATAAGATAATAATAATATAGTAAAATGAATATTAATAAAATATTAAAATAATAACAATATCGATATGTTTAAAATATTTAATATAATTAAATAAATTTAATTTGTATAATTAATTTGAATAATTAAAAATAGTAATTAATATATATGATATAAACATATATATAAACATAATATAAATAAATACATGTGACGTCATATGTAAATAATTGAAATTATTAATATAAATCTTATTTATTAATATTTTCAGAATTATTAGGCCTAAGATAATTCTTTAAATACTAAATAAGAGTTTATATTAATTATTAATTAAATGTATATTGAAATGTGAATAACTGAAATTGAGATTTCAATTCAGTTATAATTTCAACAAAAGATAAAAATGGTCCTTTTATGACAAATTTCGCAAACTGTAACGAAATCTTCAGTTAGTAAAATTAGAACTTTGGTTCAATGGTTAGTTACATTGACCATGACCAATACTTCATGGGTTCGACTCACACCTCAACCCATTTTGTATAAATAATTATTTTATTAATTATTTTATTAATTATTAATAATATCTTCTTGAATATTCTTTCTGTATGAATTATAGAAAGTTAAAGAATATTTCGGTTCGTAATTCAACCGAAATGAATTTAGAAATTCTTATTATATAAATTATTTTATTTTTTTTTGATAAGATTCATTTTCATCAATTAAAATCTATATTCTAGAAACTTTACATTATTAATTATTACAAACATATTTCTAAATATTTCTTTAAAATTATTTTTACATGTTAAAATTGTTTTTCCGTTAAAAGTATAAATAGTGCGAACTTCACGAATGAAAATATTTTTCTTCGTGCTTTTATTAATAATAATTAACGTATAAGTAATTCGAAATATTACCTTGTTGATTAATATTAATAATTATTTTAAATTTTATAATTAATAAAAAAATATTTTTTTAATAAAACGAATTATTTATACAGATAGTGTAAACCTATTGAGTTTTCTCCTTTCTGTGTTTCTATTCCACGTTCCGCCGTTACAATAGAAGCACCTCCGTTACAATAAAAGCACCAGCTAATCCAAGCCCTCAATACCTTTACGCTATCCCGCAGACATTCTACTATACTTTTAGGAATTCTACCTTCTCAATATCTTTTGGCAATCGTTGGGTTTCTACTTTTACTATTCTACTATTAAAGAACGAATACCTACTCTTCCGGTTCTCTCTATCTTAGTCTAATAATCTTTTAATAAATCTTCTTATCTACTATCTCTTTAACACCGGACTTCTATATCTTTTAATCTCGGATTTTATCTCCTCCCAGACGAATAATTACTGCCTATTGATTCCTATTCAAATTATCACCTTGTCTGTTTTGAGTTACCTTCATTATTATATAATTCAATCCTTTGAATCTATTATATTACCGGATAATCCTAATCCTATGGTTGTTGAAATTAATTCTTATAACAAAAATTCTTGTACTACCCGATCAAATAATTCAATTTAAATTTGTACTACCCAATTAAGATAAAACTTGCATTACCTTAACCTTTAAAAAAAAAAAAAAAAAAAAAAAAAAAAATTTTTAGATAATATTAAATTAATCTTGTATTACCTTAACCCTTTAAATTAATTCTAATATTTACTGTGAAATAATAAATACATTTAATATTAAAAAATAAATAATATGTAGTACAAATATCAATGTAAAATGTATTTATTTAGTAATTATTAATATTTTATTATAAACCAAAAAAAAAAAAAAAAAAAAAAAAAAAAAAAAAAAAAAAAAAAAAAAAAAAAAAAAATTTTTCTTTTCTAGATTTAATTGATTTTTGAAGTTTTATATAAAAAATTTACATTGTTTAATGTAGATATATTATTTTAATATTTATTAATAAAATTATTATTTCATAAACCCAATTGTTTAATTGAGTTTTGTACGTTCGAGTGTTTGTTTTCTTTATTTTTATATATTAATAAATTAAATTTTAACAGATTAAGAGTCTCATTGACTCATTATAATTTTACTTCGTTGAAAAATCATTCAATTTCAATTTTTAAATAAGTAAATAAAAAAAAAAAAAAAAAATTTTTAGATAATATTAAATTAATCTTGTATTACCTTAACCCTTTAAATTAATTCTAATATTTACTGTGAAATAATAAATACATTTAATATTAAAAAATAAATAATATGTAGTACAAATATCAATGTAAAATGTATTTATTTAGTAATTATTAATATTTTATTATAAACCAAAAAAAAAAAAAAAAAAAAAAAAAAAAAAAAAAAAAAAAAAATTTTTCTTTTCTAGATTTAATTGATTTTTGAAGTTTTATATAAAAAATTTACATTGTTTAATGTAGATATATTATTTTAATATTTATTAATAAAATTATTATTTCATAAACCCAATTGTTTAATTGAGTTTTGTACGTTCGAGTGTTTGTTTTCTTTATTTTTATATATTAATAAATTAAATTTTAACAGATTAAGAGTCTCATTGACTCATTATAATTTTACTTCGTTGAAAAATCATTCAATTTCAATTTTTAAATAAGTAAATAAAAAAAAAAAAAAAAAATTAAAATATTTAAAATTCAAAATGAGTAAAAATACTTTAAAACGATCAACAGAAAATGCTACTTCTAGTACCATTACTACTATGGATAACAATATTCCTCAAATCAAAAGATTTGATCCCTCTGTCCTAATAGGAAAAGTTATATATGAATTAGACAGTAATAACATCATAACCTGGCAACTATTCATGAGAGGTATCTTACAATACTATGATCTCGAAGAATGGGTCGATATAGATCATACTCCAAAAGTTCCCATAGTTAATGGAACAGAAAGTATAAATGATTTAATTGCACCATATGAGTACAAAATGAAATATGGAGAATCAGTGACAAAAGAGGATTTAAAAACAGATGCCAGTTTAAAAAGTTTAATAAGAAGCACGTTGGGACCAAAAACACAACAAGATATTCAAGATCCATCTCTTACAGGTTATCAAATTTGGCAAACGTTACAACAAATTCATATTGGAGATGATGTAACAAGGAGAAATCAACTAATCGATGAAACTAATGCCTTAAGATACAACCCCAAAACAAGCTTTTCAAGATTTTTAACAAAATTAAGTAAGAATATTAATATGATAGAATATATGAATGTTGTAGTTACAGATGAGGAAAAGAAATTACTATTATTTAACTCTTTACCAGAAGAATATCAAAGCGTAAATATTTTTGATCAAAAAGACTGGAAAAGCTGTAAAGAATATACATTAGGGCTTGTAGAACGACTCAAGAAAGTCGAAGAAAGGAAAAAAGGAAAGATGATAGGAATACAACATGTATTCAGCACTACGACCCAAAGCCAAGGAAAAGGAAAAGGAGTAAATCAAGACTTTAGAAGATATCCAAAAAGAAATTATGAGAAAGGTAATGGAGAAGGTAGAAAAACTAATTCTAATATTGAATGTTTCTTTTGCCACAGATTTGGTCATTTTGAAAGAGATTGCAAGATTAAAAGGAAGATGTCACAAGAATTCGCCAAGAAACAAGGGAGGCAAGGTAAACAAAAAACAGGCCAATATGACAATAACAGAAACAGACAATGATAAATTAAATCTTAATGATTTATTTGTTCTGGATTATAACACTTCTTTTGAAAATCCATGTAGTGGCAATACAAAACAATGCAATAATGTATTTAATAATAACGTAACTAAAAATCATGTAGAATGTAGTTGGTGGACTCTAGATTCAGGTGCATCTAATCATATGACTCAAAACAAAAATATACTAATGAATGAAGAGGAACACGTGGAAGAAATAAATTATGCAAATGGGAATACAACCAACTCAACACACATTGGAGAGATACAAGGAAATATGAACAAAGAATTATTAAAGCTAAAGGAAGTATTATATGTTCCGGATATTAAAAGAAATTTAATTTCGATTAGTAAACTAGCAAGGGATGAATATGTAATAGTTTTTATAAAGGAATACGATGACGTATATGCGTATATCCTAGATAAGTATTTTAATACAATTTCAAAAATTAAAGCTAGTGATAATGATGTTTTTGAAGTATGTATTAAAAGTAGTAATATACTATGCAATAACGTCAACACTAAAGGTAATGATATTCTATGGCATCGAAGAATTGGGCACCTGACCTATGGAAACAAAATAGATAAATGTGAGATCTGTATGCAAGCAAAAATGAAGAATGAACCATATGGTAAAGCACAAAATAATTCGCGAAAAATTCTTGAATTAGTGCATATAGATCTTGTTGGACCGGCACCACCATCAATTTATGGCAACTGTTATTTCGTGACTATTTTAGATGATTATAGTAGATATGGTTGGGTCCTTACAGTAAAGAAGAAGTCGGAAGTATACCAAGTATTTGAAACATGGTATATCAAAATTAAAAATAAAACAAATTCAAATATAATATATTTAAGAAGTGATAATGGAACAGAATTCACTTCAAATAATTTTAAAGAAATATGCAACAAATACGGAATCACGCAACAATTCACTGTACCAGGAAATCCTCAGCAAAACGGTAGAGCAGAAAGACTAAACGGAGTACTTATCCAAATTGCTACCGCAATGTTAATAGATAGTCAATTATGTAGAAGATTTTGGGAAGATGCTTTAAAGACAGCTAATTATGTGCATAATAGGGTGCCGCATCATGGAAATAATAACAAAATCCCATTCGAAGTATTCTACGAAAAGAAAGTTGACAATAGTAAATTACATGTATTTGGCTGTAAAGTTTACTATTATGAAGTAAATCCAGAAAAATTTAGGAGTAATTCAAGAAAAGGAATTTTTCTGGGATATGACGAAGACTCAACAGGGTACAGAATATTCGATATTGATAAAATGAAAATATATGTGAAACGTGTGGTAGAATTTCTTGAAGACCAGCCAGGTAACTTTAACTTTGATTATGTATCTGAAACAAGGAGATATGAAAATGAAGAAACCGAAACGCAAGATGAAGACACATTAATGAAAAACTTAGAAGAAAGAAATTACTACAACAGAAATGACATAATTAATATTATTCAAGAAAATAAAGAAATAGAAGAAGATCCTCAAGAAGAGAACAATGAAGAGAACAGGAGTCAAAGAGATAATAACAATGAACGAACAGTAAAAGAAGATATTGTCAATTTAGACATGCAAGATATTCCAAATAATTCAAAAAATGATATCAATAAAGATAAAGAAGAAGAAAATCTTTCATTAAGTCAAAAAGAAAAAGAACATCTTGAGAATAAATTTAAATTAATAGAAGAGAAACTTGAGAACATAAACACGTTGATAAAGCACGGTAATACAAAAACGAATACGCTTTCATTAGGTGAAGCAAAACAGAAAGAAAAATTAGAAGAAAGTTCAACAAGTAAACAGAACTATAACGAAGAAAACAATATTAAAAACAATATAAATATTATTAATGAAAGGAATAAATTAATCAATAATAATAGTGAAGTTATTCTAAATAGAAATGTTAACGAAGATATTTATTTCAATAAAGGTAAGGGAGAAAGTATTAACGGCGAAAAAGTATCTATTATAAATAAAAACAAAGATAAAGGTAAAGAGATATTGGAATTAGATGACTATGATAAAGAAGAAATTACCATTATAAACAAAAATAATGAAAATGACGCGTTTAATTTAAAAGAAAACATTATAATTGAAGATAATTCAAATAAAAATATTTTAATTGAAAATAATTTAAATAAAAATTTAGTTGAAAATACTTCAAATAATAATAATTCAACTGAAAACAATTTGAGTAAAAATAATTTGAGTGAAAATAATTTGAGTGAAAATAATTTGATTGAAAATAATTTGAGTGAAAATAATTTGATTGAAAATAATTTGAGTGAAAATAATCCCAATGAAGAGTGTTCTCATTTAGATGTAAACAAAGAAATTTTTGAAAATAACAATAAACAAATTGTTAAAAATATTATTCCAAATAATAATAATAATAATAATAATAGTAGTAATAATAATAATAATAATAATAATAAAGAAATTAGTCAAAAAATTAATTTAGAAATTAATCCAAATAAAGTTAATGCCGAAAATCATTCAAGCAATTCAAAATTAAAAAATAAGAATTCAAGGGAAATAAAAATAAAAACAAATAATACGAAAAATAATACAAACCTAATGAATCAAATATATCCTGAAAACAAAATAATTGAAAACAAAAATCCTGAAAATCCTGACAAAAATCCTGTAAAGTTTGATAAAAATCCTAAAAAAAAATCATGTAGAAGTTATAAATAAATATAAAATTAATATAAAAAATAATTATTCAGAAAATAATCAAAAATCTAATTTACATTTAACTTTTAAAAATAAAGACAATAAAAAATTTTCAAAAGATAAAAATTTATTAAAATCGTATAAATTAAAAAATAATTTAATTAATTCAAAAAATAAAATTAATGAATCAAAAATGGACAATAATAAAAATTTTGAGAAGTTTAAAATAATTAATAATGATTCGCTAAATTTTAATAAAAATAAAAGTAGAGAATATGAAACAATAATGCATAAAGGAAAAAGAAAGGTTAAAAGTTTAAATAAAAATGCTAATGTAAATACAAATGTAGAGGAAAATGTGGAAGGAATTAACGTAAGTGACTATAGAGGAGAAATACAAGAGAACAGTAATAAGAGAAAAAGGGAATGTTTAACGACAATTAACCAAATCAGAGAACCAAATTCATATATGGAAATCTTCAAAAGAAAAGACAAAGAAAAATGGATAAGTGCTATAGAAAACGAATTAAATAATATGAAAGAAAGGAAAGTATTTAAAAAGATTGAAAAGGTTCCTGAAGGCGCTAATATAATCGATTCCAGGTGGGTTTTCAAAATTAAAAGAGATAGTGAAGGAAAAATCGATAAATATAAAGCAAGGCTAGTAGCAAGAGGCTATACCCAGGAATATGGAGAAGATTATAAAGAAACTTTTTCACCAACACTAAAGCAGGATTCATTAAGAATAATAATATCTATTGCTGCAGAAAACAATTTTAACATTCACCAAATGGATATAAAGGCAGCTTATCTATATGCCGATTTGAAGGAAGACATTTTTATGAAGATACCTGAAGGAGATCCAAATTTTGGAAAAGGATATTTTAAGTTACAAAAGGCTTTATATGGACTAAAACAGGCTGCAAGAGAATGGAATAATAATATTAGTACTACTTTAAAACATTTGGGATTCTATGAATTAGTCAGTGAACCGTGTATTTTTATTAAGAAAAAAGATAATAAACTCGTGTGTGTTATAGGAGTATACGTAGATGATTTATTAATTACAGGTAAAGATGATGAAATTAATAAAACAGTAAGACTAATTAAAGAAAAATACTCTGTAACTGATATTGGTAAAGCAAATTTTATTATAGGTATAAAAATAGAAAGGATTCCTAATGGTTACCTTTTACATCAAGAAAGATATTTGGAAGACATACTCGAAAAATTTGGACTAAAAGATTGTAAAGAAATAGGAACTACCGAACCAAGTTTATCTGATAAAGAAGATGATGAAGAATTATTTGATCCAACAACGTATAGGTCCGCCGTAGGAAGTTTAATATATTTGGCTATCTGTACAAGACCAGATATTATGTTTTCTGTGAATAGAGTAGCTCAACATTGCAAAGAACCAAAGGTAAAAGATTGGAAAAACGTAATACAAATATTCAGATATTTAAAAGGAGCAAAATATTACGGTATTTTATTTAATGGAGAAAAATGTCTAAAAACGTATGTCGATTCAGATTATGCTAATGATAAAGAAACGAGAAGGTCTACGACAGGTTTTATCTATTTTATGGGTTCAGGTCCAACTAGTTGGTACTCAAAGCTTCAAAAGTGTGTAGCTACCTCCACCGCAGAAGCCGAATATTATGGACTATGTGAATGTGCGAAACAAGCTTTATGGTATAGAAACATTTTAGGAGAAATAAAGGATCAAAGAGAATGCATAAAAATTTACATTGACAATCAAGCAGCAATATATAACGCTGAAAATAATACAATAAACCCAAGATCAAAACACATTGACATTAAATATCATAAAATCAGAGAATTAATAAAGCAAAAAAAAGTAGAACTTGAATACATAGAATCAAAGAATAATAAAGCAGATGGTCTGACGAAATTTTTAAATAAATATAAAATGCAAAATTTTAGAAATAGTTTATTATACAAATATAAATAAAAATTAATAATTAGGGGGAATGTGAAATAATAAATACATTTAATATTAAAAAATAAATAATATGTAGTACAAATATCAATGTAAAATGTATTTATTTAGTAATTATTAATATTTTATTATAAACCAAAAAAAAAAAAATTTTTCTTTTCTAGATTTAATTGATTTTTGAAGTTTTATATAAAAAATTTACATTGTTTAATGTAGATATATTATTTTAATATTTATTAATAAAATTATTATTTCATAAACCCAATTGTTTAATTGAGTTTTGTACGTTCGAGTGTTTGTTTTCTTTATTTTTATATATTAATAAATTAAATTTTAACATTTACCAACAAAATTAATTTATAATTAGATAAATAATATTAAATTAATTTAGTAAGAAAAATTTTTAATTTTTAGATAAATATTTTAGATTAATTTAGTAAATAAATCAATTAGTTTTAGATAAATAAAAAAAAAAAAAAAAAAAAAAAAAAAAAAAAAAAAAAAAAAAAATTTTTTCATTTAATTTATCACAAAAATAATAATTTTTTAAATTAGCTTAGTATAAAAAAAAAAAAAAAAAAATAATAATATTAATAATTATAATAATAATTTTTTATTTTTAATTATTTTAATAAATTACTTGCTTGAAATAATAGCAAGAAAAACCTGTTCAATTTTATTTTTTTATTTATTTATTTAAAAAGCGTTTATACGAGCGAATAGAGCTCATATACAGAGTTAGAAGAATTGTCTTCTTTAGTGTTGCGAAAAACGGATCCAGCTTCTTTCTGTTGAACAATTTGACCAAAACAAGATCACCTGGCTTATACTTTGCTCTCATTCTTTTTATTTGTTTTCTACGATCTTCCCACAACTTGTTTGCTGTTTCAATGTTCTTTATTGCTTCACGGATCCAACGGTCATGGTTAATAAATTTCCTCAGCCAAAATTCTTCTTCGTCTTCCCAGTCATTTTTGGATTCGACATTAACAGTGAGTTCGAATGGTTGTAAGTCTCTCCGACCATACAACAATTCAAAGCTGCTGTGTTTCGTAACTTCATTCTTGCACGTTCTTAAAGCCCAAAGAGCACTATAAAGTGTTTCGTCCCACTGTGAATCCTCTTCTCCGAGTAACCTGAGATACTTACCTATTTCCCTATTTCTGTTTTCTACTTCTCCATTAGACGAGGGGTGATAGGTTGCTACATAATTTACATAAATGTCGTTAAGGTCCAAAAATGCTTTTGTCTTATCGGAAGTAAACTGTGGACCATTGTCAGTAACTAAAATTTCAGGAACACCATGTCGTGCAAATATTTTCTTGAGAAAATTTATTACATCTTGAGATTCGGCAGATTGTAAGGGTTCTGCTTCCACCCATTTGGTAAGATAATCTACTAATACAATTATATATCTATTACCTTTATTTGTTATAGGTAACGGTCCTATTAGATCCAACCCAACTCTTGAGAAAGGATATTCAGGTACAGTTGCAATATTTTCGGTATATTTATTTAATTTTTGTGGTCGACAAGTTTGACACTTGTGACAACATTTTATTAGTATTTGTATATCTTTTTTCATATTTCCCCAGTAGTAATCCCTCTTCAGTATGCTATAAGTTTTATAAGCTCCTTCATGGCCTAGACCATGGGCTTCTTCGATTAATTTTTGCTTCTCTTCTTTGTTGTGAACTATTCTTCTCAGTTGTTCTCCTTGTTTAAGATATTCCACACTATCAATATTTATAATTCTCTTATTTATAAATTCATTCATAAATTTATTTATACTATCATTGCTATTATTGGATAAAACATCATTGTTTACTAATGCATTTAATATTTCTTTATTTTCATGTATTTCTTTTGTAGGTAACCTAGATAAAGCGTCAGCAATAACGTTCTTCTTCCCCTCTTGAAATTGGACTTGAACATTTAATATTGATAGTTCAGTAACCCATTTAAGGTGGCGATTATTTGAAGGCTCTCTATTAGCAAATATACTAACCAAGGGTTTATGGTCTGTATAAACGATAGTGGTAAAAGGGCTTCCACTAAAATAGGGTTTAAATTTTTTAACACAATGAAATATTGCTTTGCCTTCTAAATCAGTAACACTATAATTAGATTCAGCAGCGGAAAGAGTTCTACTTTCAAAATATATGGGGATTTCAATTGAATTTTCATTTGTTTGGAGAAGTACTCCACCAAGTCCATCTCTGGAAGCATCTGTTCGGATAATAAAAGGTTTAGAATAATCAGGAGGAGTTAAAATAGGGGCAACCGTTAGTGACATTTTTAATTTTTCAAAGGCTATGTTGCACTTTTCGGACCATTCATACGGTACATCTTTCTTTAAGAGGTTAAACAGAGGATTTGCAATCTGAGCAAAATTTTTAATAAATTTCCGATAATAACCAACAGCTCCCAAAAATGATTTAAGTTGAGTGATATTTTTAGGGGGTAGCCAGTTAATTATAACTTTAATCTTATCAGGAATCGGGGCAATACCTTTTGTGGATAATACATGACCAAGAAGGACTACTTCTTCTTTGAAAAAAGAACATTTTTCTAAGTTTATTTTCAAACCATTGTCTGCTAGGATTTGGAATACTTTAGTAAGATGAGTAATGTGTGATTCAATTGAGTCAGAAAATATTACTAAATCGTCAATGTAAACAAATAAGCATACTCCAATCAAGTCAAAAAAAATCCGGTTCATTTCACGTTGAAATGTAGCCGGTGCATTACATAGCCCAAACGGCATCACACAAAATTTATAGTTTCCAAACATCGTTGTGAATGTTGTTTTATCTTTATCATCAGGATTCATTGGAACCTGATGATAACCAGAAAAAAGATCAATAGTAGAGAGTATTTTAGCGTTCTTTCCAATAAACATTAATATGTCATCAATTAAGGGCAAAGCATAGGAATCCTTAATAGTTATATTGTTTAAAGCCCTAAAGTCGACACACATTCTCCAGTCGCCGTTTTTCTTTGGAACTAGTACTACTGGAAATGCCCATGAAGAGTAGGATGGCTCTATTAGTTTGTTTTCTATTAGCTTAATCAAAATTTCCTTTAGAGCTTTTGTTTGCGCTTTGGATAAACGGTAAGCTTTTAACTTTATGGGTGAAGATTTTGGAATTAATTCAATCCTGTGAGGTAATAATTTTGACCTTCCTAAATCATCTGTTTTAATTGCAACTACATTTTTAAATTTAAAAAATAATTTACTAATTTTATTTTTAAATTTATTAGGAACAGAAGATATTATTTCGTTAATTAAATGTTCTTTCGTGTTAGGTAATTCATTAGTGTTCGTAATTTCTTTATCATTGGTAACTGTAATTGTTAATAAAAAAGGTTCAGATTTTGTATTTTGATGTTTTTCTATATCCTCATCATCCTTGTAAGTATTATTAAGATTGATATCATAAAATAGATCTGCTAGTTTAATGTAATTATTATTTTCATCAATATAATATAAAGTATCATCTACTAAGTTAATATCAAATCTATTATTCTTTAGAGAATCAACACCAATTAAGATATCGAAAATATCATCCTTTTCTATTACTCTGAAATATTCATTAAAAGTTTTACTACCAATAGAAATCTGTAAGTCATAGATATCACTCTCTGTTGAAGAATTAGAGTACGCTTGAAATATTGTTTCAGAAATTCTACCAATAGAAGGTTTGTTGATTTTTAATTTATTTAAAGCAGAACGTGTAATAAAGTTGACACTAGCACACGTATCTAAAAATATTTCACAGTCATTTTTTTCTACTTTACCGCAAACTTTAATTATTTTATGTTTTGTGATAACCGTCATCACATTTGTTATTGTTTGTTTAGGCGCTAATTTTAAAGCTTTTAAAAATTCTGTACGGAATTTTGGAAAAAGATCTAAAAGGTAAACTAATTTTGTTATTACATCAGTTGATGCAATTTCTTTTATTAAATCTTGAATATAATAATCACCAAATTTTTCCATAAGTTTGATGTGTTTTTCAGGTTTCTTAAAAGAAGTTTCACTTTGCTCAATGTCGGTATTTATTTTCTTAGCTTTATTTTTTATATCTTTGATTTTTTCTTCCCTATTTTTACCTTTAACATTTCGAATATTTTTCTCTGTTATAAAGGAAGGATCAAGATATTCTAGTTTTTCTGTTTTACGATTTTCACTATTAGAGACCATATCCGGGTTTTCCTTAATTATATTATTAAAATTCTTAGATCTACCAGGTAAAATATTATTATAATTTTTAGAGTTATAATTTTCTTTATCAGCATCATTATCTTCATCATCTTCAGATTCTTCTATCATAATTACATCTTCATTAGGTTCTATATCTTCTCGTTCAACCCTTTGGGTATTGCTTGTATTGTTATGAGTATTATCATCATTATTGGTGACAGTATTTTCTTTAAAATAGTCGTAAGTATTATTTTCCTTATTTTCATTAAAATCATTATTACTATTATAATTATCTATAGTATTATTATTTTTATTATCATTATTCGCATTATCGTTATAATTGTCTATATTATGATTAATTTTATTATTATTATTCTTATTATTGTTTTCATATTCATTATTCTTATTATTCTTATGATTATTAATATTATTATAATTATTATTAGCATTTGTATTACTATAATCGATATTATTTTTATTATTAATATTATTATTATAATTATTATTAATACTATTATTAGTACTAATTTTATTATCACTAGTATTATTATTAATATTATTATGACTCATAGCTGCCGTTTGTATTGGTTTTGGATTGTCCTTTAAATTAAATCTCACTTCCTTTCTATTGTATGGCTTTTCATTATGTTTGTTTAATTTATTTCTTGAATTTCGAGTAGCGGCTGCTATAATTTCAATTGGTCTATTTAATGTATTTTGTGTAGTGTTAC
Organism: Neocallimastix lanati (nom. inval.); assembly: GCA_016946835.1. NCBI lineage: Eukaryota > Fungi > Neocallimastigomycota > Neocallimastigomycetes > Neocallimastigales > Neocallimastigaceae > Neocallimastix > Neocallimastix lanati (nom. inval.). The sequence goes on from JACVTC010000142.1 coordinate 468,119, forward strand.
TATTATTGTTTATATTAAGGTCATTACATTTTTGTTTTTCTTTAATATTATTATTAATTATAGGTAATATTGTTTGATCGTCTACCATTGTCATTATATTATTATTATTATTATTATTATTATATGAGTCGTTATTTTTGAACATTATTTTATTATTATTATTATTATATGAGTCATTATTTTTGAACATTGTTTTATTATTATTATTATATGAGTCATTATTTTTGAATATTATTTTATTGGTTTGGTTAATGGAAGTTGTCCTTCTCCCATCTATTGGTTTAAATGTTTATTGAGCAATCCTTTTTCTTCCAATTCAGCCAATTGCTTAAATGTATAAGGACATTCTGAAGCTCTATGTCCATTCATTGTGCAACGGTAACAATTCACATGGTTGTTATTATTGTTGTTAATTGAGTTTTTATTAGTTACTAAAGTATTACTGACATTATTATTTTCTATCCCATTGTTGTGATTATTTCCATTTTGATAATTAAAGGATTGAATCATATTATTTGTATTAAATTTATTATTGTTAAACATTTGGTTGTCATGTTCTTTATCATTATTTGTTATATTAATATTGTTGTTCAAATTGTTTAAATAATGATTCGTCTTATTGTCTCTTATTTCATTGGATGGCTGATTATTATTCATATTGTTCATATTATATTTGTTATTATTATTCATATATTGATTAATATTATTACTGTGCCAAAATTTATTATAATTAAATCTACTATTATAACGATTTGTAAAATTTCCATAGTTCATTTTATTAATATCATTTTTATTATTCAAGTAATAATTTGGATTATTATATGGATTACTCATGTGATATACATAATTTGAATTTCTGAAATTATTATTATTGTTCCATAATCTAGATTTAGAATTCCAATTATTTCTTTCCTGGAATATATTATTATTATGGTTCATAGGTAATTGATTTAACTGTAAGTTTTCGTAGAATGGATGTCGCATTAGTAAGCTATTATCCGGCTGATTCTGAGTAAACATAATATGATTCCTCATATTATTAATTTCATTTCTTTGATTTATATTTGCTATTTCTTTTTCAGTCTCCTCAGCTACTTCTGCAATTTTACACGCCTCATTTATTGTATCACATTCTGCAACCATAACTCTTGAGCATGGAAATACACGGGAGCTAATAGCATTCGTGTAGTCCTTTACAGATATAAGTCTTCTATATTCTAAACTGAGTTTATTATATAATTTTTTATATCTGTAATTAAACTTTTTAATTGATTCTTCTTGATTTATTTGTATTGTTTTGAGAACTGCACATTTATCATTTTCTGTAATGTGCAAATGTTCTTCAATTGTATTTTGAATTTCTTTAAATGTGGGATATCTCATTTCATCCCCTCGTCTGACTACCAATGATTGTAACGCTCCTTGAATATCTTCTTCCACAGCTTCCTTTACCCAAATAAAAATTCGCCTTGGTTCCATTATATCATAAAGCTCCATTATCTTAACAAAGTCGGTCATCCAGCTGTCTACATCTTTTCCATAATCAGCCAGATGTGGTAGCTTCCTTTGCAGTTTAGTAGCGTCAAACATTGTAAAAAAAATAATTACTTGATAAAAAAAAGAAAAATAAATGAAAGATTATATATAAAAAAAAGTATTCTATTATGATAATTATATTGTAATTATAATTTTCTTATTATTTTCATATTAATTTATTTGATCTTGCTTTCCCCCCACGTTGGGCGCCAAATTTTGATACGTTATTTTTATAAGTATCAATGTTTTTGTGGTTAGCAAGATTGTATTAAATAAAAATATATTCTAATATAAAAATATATAATTACAATACACGTTAATATTAAAACAAAATATAAAAAAAATTATAGTTTTGTCGTTTTATTTATTTATTTAAATTATTTATGTCGTAATACAAATTGTATAATAAAATGTTATTAAAGATCTTATTAATTATTTATTTCTAACTAACTTATTACTATTAAAATTTTTGATAAATAAATATATTCCCCAAATATATTTATTTTAACCAATTTTATCTCTATTTTTTTCCAAATAAAAAAACCTCCCCTTCTTTAAAGAATTATAATAATTTTTCTTTTATATTTCTAATTTCTAATTTACTATAAATTAAATCCTATTGGCTATTAACTAATTAAATAAATTTAATAATTTTTATATTACTATTTATTATTATAATATACATATATAATTTAACTAATTATTTATTATATTTATGTTAAGTTGGTACTTAGATTAAAGGGTAAACTTGGTTGGAAGCCTTTAATCTAATAACCTTTTGATATTATTTTATTTTTTTAAATTGATTTATTCAAATATAAAATATTATTTTATTATTAAACTTTTAATTAACTATATTTTTATTTAATATGTTTTATTATAAAGTTATC